>BMAO01001479.1:0-156334 GCA_019973975.1 Trichonephila clavata | reverse complement strand
GATTTTTTGTCATTTGGAGGATTTTACAACTGAAGTTTAAATTAGCATTATTCCCGTACATTGTCAATCTCATTTCGTATAAGTTCAATTAATCATGTCCCAGTTTTTCCATACCAATCAGTGATCATTTATTCTTCTATACTAAGGCTGGTTTATATTAATATAAAAAAAGTAAGTGCAAAATTTTGAGGCATGTTTTACGTATCTGTTACCGTGTTTTTTGATAGAATAAAAATATTTTAATTATGAAATATTTACTCATTTCAGTTACGGTGAAAATTGAAAATTCAATCAGAATATTAAAATTTATTTTATGTTTTACCCAAAGTATTTAAGAGCTTAATTTTCTAAAATTGCTTTTTACATTCATGTTGCGATTTGTTACAAGTGAAATATAATTATTTAAATTTAAGTTAGACATTCTTAACGACGATAAGCGTAATTTTTATTTATTTATTTATTTTTTGCAAAACGTTACTTTTTAAAATATTAAATCTTGGAAATTTTATTCTTTTGAAACTGTTTTAAAAATGAAGTTTAAGTTATGTATATATTAAGTTATGCTAGTATGAAAGTTTAAAATTAACATAAGAAGAAATTTTAACGAAATAATAATGACGTTTTTCAATTTATCGTATCGTCGCAAGTACTCAAAACGCAATGAGAAATTTTAGCTCGTCACTTAATTCTGTGTTGACATACTAAACAGTTATCATTACGCCTTTCCATTCGATACAGAATATTTTTGATAATATGTTGATTGTTCAGTAATCTTATGTAATAAATTGGTTTATAAAAATATTTTATGCATGTTTTTAATTTTTCAAGCTATGGAATGTTTAAAGAAGATCTTTGTAAGTATCAAAATGTTAACTTTTAATATGTTTTCATAAAAAAAAAATTGGTTCAAAAGTAGCAAAATACTTTTACAAAATATTTGAGTTACACTTGTTGTGACTTAATGCCACCCCTTACACTACTACCTCCCTGTCTATCTGAAAATACTGCAGGATGTGTAGGCGGACTTAACTGATCAAAAGACATAATTGCAATTCAAATAGATTTATCGATTCTTATCAGCAAATACGTTTAGACACACACTAATCAATTTAAGAAAAACAAAAGAGAGTGGAGTAACTAAGCGGGGAATCACTACTAG
Source organism: Trichonephila clavata (assembly GCA_019973975.1). NCBI lineage: Eukaryota > Metazoa > Arthropoda > Arachnida > Araneae > Nephilidae > Trichonephila > Trichonephila clavata. The sequence goes on along the minus strand of BMAO01001479.1, from coordinate 155,175 downwards.
CGGAATATTCAGAATATATCAACTGAACCTACGAAAGCTTAAACGCGCACTTTTACGGCTTCGCCACGTACGAATAATCTCAATATCTCAAATAAAATCACTGGCCTTATATTTCACATCGGCTGTTCCTTGGTGATGACTTCGGCCTTTTTAATGGCTGGAAGAATGGGTGAAGAATCCACGCTCTGTAATAAGAATTTTCACTATATTCAATCCGCTTCTCCTCGCGTACCTCCTCACGTAACAGACTGCCTACGATTGTCAACAACTTTGTGCTGACGCCTCGATCTTTAATTCATTTAACCTCACTCTTCCTATCTCTTAACTTTTTAACTCGCGAAACCTGAACTTATATAATATATCTTATTTACATAAATCACGCCTGGCTCTCGGTGAAGATTGGTTGAAATAAATAAATTGTCTTAAGGAAAATAGAGGAGATTGGTCAAAGACCATATAGATCCGTCACACATTTCATAAACATTTTTAATATTAAACCTTCTATTTAAGTTAGTTGTTTTTAATTGCTTATGGTTTAGTTGTATTATGTACCTCAGCAGAGATTTGTGGACCCCTGGAGGTCCACAGCGCTTCTCTAGGTGTCCACGTAGTCTCTCATGAAACGTTGAGATTTCCCTCGTTTACAGACTCCAAAAGGCCTCGTGGAAGAATTTAAAGATGTGCCATACTAGACTAGATTATTAAATAGTCCCCAAACTTGTATTTTGATCAAGAATATTAAATCGAGGAGGGATGTTATCAAACCTTTGGGGTCTGCGATGTCACCCTGATATATATAGGGGACGCGGTGATCGAAAGTTTAAGAACCACTTTTTCACATATATTTGACCAACTTCACATTATTATTTAGAAATGATGCACATCATATCTAAATAATAAGGAAGTTGGTCAGATATATGTGAAAAAAGCTGTGATCAACCATTTATGTAATACATTTAACCCTTTCACTATTAAAGGAATATTTCCCCCATTTTAAAATTGATTATTGTCGTATTTGAGTATAGTTATTTACATTTTTATGCAGAATGTCAAAATAAAACGTATGTAAAATGCAATTACATAAACGATAATGTTAATAAATGATAGTTTTAAAAAACTAAAAAACACCCTTTTATAGTTAATCGAATTAAGTTGTAACTTAGTCATTGTGTCGCCAAATCTGGAAATGGGATCTGAAAATGGGAAATCGTTAATCCTGATCAGGACAATGGAAGAAAATTATTAAATTATTGTATTGTCATCGGTCCGGGACAAGAGAGAAAAATTTTGAATTAATCTGACCTCTTAAAGTGGGTAAAAATATATTGAGTTCAAAGATTCTGTTACATACAAGTGAAGCTTATAAAAGGGCGTTAAAAAAACGAATTGTCCAATCAGTTGGTGCCAATGATAAAACATTCGCGGATTGTACTCTGTTATTTCAGTTTATTGTGTCGGGTAATAATATGTTTCTCTTTTTTCCCACATGTTTGATGTTTTTCGGTCAGTATTATTTTGTGCAATAATAAAGTGTATTTGATCAAATAAAAACAAATGCCTGATAATGACAAATAATTCTATGAGAATAATTTTGTTCTACTCCCGTAAGACTCCAAAACACATGTTATGTATTTTTCTTATAATAGTTATTTATTTTACGTCGAAAAATAAATTAAAACAAACGGTGACTAATTCTAATGTTTATTCTTGGGAACCTTATGCTCCTGTAAAGAGATTATGAAGATCTGTGTATCAAAAATGTGTTAATTTTTAATGTTTTTTTTCAAAAAAAAATTGGCTCAAAAGTAGTGAAATACTTTAAAAGAACAGTTAAGTTACCTTTCATAAACTTTTTTAGTATTAATCCTTCTACTCTTAAATTGCATTTTAATAATGTTACATCAATCTAAATATCAGAGAAAATTTATCAAATATAAGTGATAAAAAAAGTTGTGCTATTATATAAAGCCATTTATATAAAGTACTTAATCATTAAAATCAAAAAACTCTTTTTTAGTAAATATGGATGCTTATGGTATACGAGTACCCTAAAATTGTGAATTTTGCCAAACATTGACAACTTTTTTATGATTTTATTTTATAGGCCATCTTATTAGCTTTATAAAAATATCAAGTTTATTATTTTCCGTTCACAAAAAGAAAAACAATCGTAAGAAAAAAAAACGTTCGTAGGAAAAAAAAACTACAAGTATTTTAGTAAAAGCAGCTGTCAATACTTTAAGCAAGATGTCATACTTTAAAACGCGTTCTACTCGAAATGTTTTTATTTTTATTTTGATAATGCTCAAGGGGGGACAGCGATTGCTGAAATTTTTTCTGTATGTTCTGTATAATAGTAGAAGTGTTTTAATCTTCAGTTTTATCTCAATCACTTTTTTATTACAAAATTTACAGTCCCTTATGTGAATATAATCACTGTTTTTTAAAGCAATTTCACATAATAACTAAGATAAAGTGCTCTAGTTTTTGTAAAAATTAAGATATCTCTTATCCTAAGATTATTTCAAAAATGAATAGCATAGCAACTCATCAAAATTGAAAATCTGTTTATAAACTTTTGGTACAGAATGGGCCACGTTTATGTCATTTTTCTTGTAAGTTTTTACCAGTTTTTTCCCATTTCAGTAATAATAATTTTCCTTCTTTTTTTATTTTAGCATATTTTTCTTAAAATGTACTAAAAAAAATCTCCATATCTCCATTTTTTTTTTTAAAAAAAAAAAGTTGCCGCAAGTAGTTGGAAACCTTAAGGCCATCACACTTTTTTATATTAAATCAAATTTGGAAAACGAAATGACAACTATGAACATTCAAGGATTCCAGACATTAATTAAAATAGAATTTCGAAAATATTGCTCGTATCCTATTTTACGAACAATAAATACCCCTCACAAAATTTACAAATACTCATAAGAAAAAATCTTGACATATCTTGTTACTTAAATAGATTTTGATATTTAACACCATCATTATCTCAGGCTGAAATTATCTTTCAAGAATCGAAACGATTACTTAAGTCATGTCAGATTTGGATCGCTCCAATGTCATTATCAATCCCCTCGAATCGATTCAAAAACTTCCTCTTCATATTTTCCCAATGGATAAAATTAATGATTTTACCGAACGTCAGTGACTCAAGCACCTGAAAAACCATCGAATTAATTTTTTCCCTCCATCAATAGAGCGGACTCATAAAAAGCACTTGTCGACTTCCCGATTCCACTTTTGCATTTAATCGATACAACGAACTAGACTATTAATGGTTCCTCTAGTTGATCACCCTGGAACCTACCTCAACCCGGTTCGAGTTTCGTAAAAACTATACCCCACCCCCTACCCTGAGAACCCCCTGAGAACCAATGCACCCCTTTTTTCCCCTGATATATATAGATCAATACATTCTACTTCAAGTGGCGTACCTTCCTTCATTAATTCCTATTTTGGAACAAAGGAGGTGATTTATATCTGCATACATATATGCGCACTATTTTTATATTGCGGAGGAATACAGGAGATGTAGGAAACAGGAGGCCATTAGTGGAATTTTCGATAGATCTAAAAGGTTGTGCCGAAGTGGTAACAGCAGGTTTTCATCGCACATTGGAAATCAGTTCTTTATGGGATACTTTGCGGTGAGATAAGGGTTCAGGATTTTATGAATTATGTATTAGTTTACCGTGAAGCGTTGTGCACTAATTTGCTTTTAAAAACGTTTTGAGGAGGGAACTAAGTTTTAACCTCGCATGCATGCAACATTTTCCATTATATTCAGATGGGGGTGGATATTAGAATTTGTTCCTTGCTTACTTTGTTCTAAATTGCATTTTTGTACGAGAGGAATTATAAGATTGAGAGAGAAAGATTGAATTGCATCCAAGATAGGGGATTGATGGGTATAATGCTGATTTAGGAATTAATTTACATTTATGATGATTTGTGTTTGGAAGATCAATGTTAAGTGAAAACATATAATCGTACAAAAATATAAAGAAAGACTAAGCTTTAACTTGAGTTTCAAAAAATTTCTGAATTTTCGACTTTATGAAGTAACGTTAAGTGTTTGTATGTAAAAAATAGAAATGTGCAATGTTAGGTTGGATTAAAAAGTAGTTATCGTGTTAATTTGGGTTAAATATTCAATTTAATCTCTGTGTCCTATTAATGATTTTGGATATGCATACATGTAGGATGACTCTTGACTCAGTCTCAGCTTGTCACGAATCTATTTGGATTTTTCTAACTAACAATCCCCTTGGGGAAAAAGGGGTCTTTAAAATTTTATTTATTGAAAGCCTCCCTTCGAAGAAGATGTACGTAAATTAAGTCTGGTATATAAAGATTACTCTTTCGAGTTAGAGAGTGAGGTTAGACTGCTACGGCTAGAAGTGATTGATTAAACGTGAAGTGAGACGTGGATACTTTGTAACTGATTATTTTAATATTAAAGTTGACGATTTGTCAATTAGAAATCAAATTAGATTAGGTCGCTAAGAATTAAAAGGTATTGTCTATAGAACATAGGTTCCCAAACTTTTTTGAATTGGCGCCCCCTTTTCTAGTATGCATTTCGATACCGCCCCCTCCCTTTCTTGAGAAATAAGAGTGTGCATAATACATGGTGAAAAAAGAGTTAAGTTTTAAAAAATATCCTATTACTAATAGAATATATTTTTTAATATAATTTTTTTCTAAAACACCAATTTTTTTACTTGCAAATCTGAAATAGCTATTGCCACAAATGTATTTAACTGAGTACTATTATATATTTTAGTCATAGGCTATTGTTGGAATTGAAACGCTACTGAATTTCTTCATTTAAAAGAGTGGAATAAAAGTTTTAGCTCACCTGTTACACAGACAGGCAGGGGTTTTGATGATAAGAAGTAATTCGTAATAAACTATTGCATTCAAAATAAATATAAATTGACAGTTTGAGTCTTTAAAGAGAATCACGCTTTAATTCCTGGTTAACATATTTAATTATGTTTCTTGGATAATTTACGTCATGAAATGCAGTGAACAAAACATTTTTTCTACTTCTCACAGACAAAGACAGCACGTGCACTACAGAAATTAAAAAGCACTATATCATATGTGAATGTGATATAGATATGATTGTGAATTTTCATACATGTGATATAGAAATGTTTTAAATGCAAACAATCAACATAGTAAACAGTATTAAAGTTTACTTTTATTAGTACATAATCAGCGTGTTTTTTAAGTCTTCTTTAGACTATATTTGGTTAATCTTCCCAAGCCCCTCCATACAATCTGAACGCTCCCTAATTTTCTCTGAGTCTTTTACTGCCCCCCCTGAAAGCCTCAAACACCCACAAGGGGGCTTTATGACCTACGTTGAGAACCTATGGTCTAGAAGTAAGTGATCTGATTATTTAAAGTCTTCTCGTATCTCGTCTGCCTCGCTATTGTTTTAAATGTTTAGTATTTGGGTGCATCTCTTAACTTTGGTTAATAAAATTTGACTTGTCGTTCGTATCAGAAAATAAATTGAAGTTATATTGACTTTGACTAATCTTCCTTCCTACCCTCCCCCATAACTCATACCTCACAAGCTTGCTACTAAACATTTAGAAACATTAAGAGATAAATTCATAAAATAAAAATAAAAATAAACCTCTTACTATAGGAAAAATTAAAACCTTTAAAAAAACCTCTATGAAGATAATATTAAAGAAACTTAATAATTATATATTTATTACTTGTTTTCATTGAACAGTTATTTCCTGTTCCTTATGAAAGAACTGTTTTTAACTTGTTCTTTTGAATCTCATGCTGCAATCAAATATCAAATAATTGGCTAATAACAAGCATTGTTTAAAGCTGAATATAAGATTTCAAAACAAAAATAAATATTTAGTAAAGTTTTTGATCTTTAAGTACATCGAATATCTTTTAGTGAATTATTTTCACTGATACAACATAAGAGGGTAATTGTACTCCTCATGTTAACTAATAATAGCACAGTACCACTGAACTGTTTTTAAACACTACATTGTTAAACGGAAACGCATTTAACATTAAAAGTACCAACTCTTAATACATACCTATTTCTACCATAGCAAAACCAGTATTTTGACCGATTGTGTTATGTTTACTGTTAAATTATTGATTTTTTGAATTTATATTTTAAAATTATCCAATTCCTTTTTTGATTTTATCTTTGACAAAAATATGCACAGAAATTTTTGACTCGAAAGAATTGTTTCGATAATGCTACCAAATAATCTTTCAAAGTGAACTATTTTCAATTTAACTAAAAAATTTACATAGACTCCAGACCAATGTTTTATTATGAAAATTAAAAAATATCGATACTTCGATTTTTCAATTCCTTCTATTATTTCCCACTGTCCATATATCAGTTAAAACTGATTACTTGGATGCATCATTGTGTATTAAGGACTATAAATTACATAGCAATATTTATGATAAAAGAGATGATTTTAATTTTAACATTCTTAAAGTGCCTTACTGGAATTCCAATCTATCCATATCTATATATAGAAATATTATTTTCAATTATATTTATCGTAATAACGTATTAGTGATAAATTTAATATATATTTAAATTTTAATAACTATTAAACATTGTATAGAATACGGATACCCTCCTAAATTTATAAAAAGTTACCTAACAGTTAAATAAAAATATGTTATTAGTTGTACAGTTCATCGATAGATGGCACCCAAGCTAAGTAAACTAACAATATTATATTTTATTTAAAATTAATTGTATATGTCTGGGTGGTACTTTTATTTTCTATAAATTTAAAACAAAATATAGAATTTTTAAATGTGTATATATATAGTATTAATGTTATTTAATCAAAACTTAATAATTTTATGCGTTACTGTTATCCATTGCCCGGGAATATGTTTTGCAGTACTCACGTGGTAAGTCTTTATCTAATAGTTTTAACCTTGATTTTAAAATATTTTACTGGTTATTACAGGCTATAATACTATCGTTTTATTTATAATAATAGTTAAACTTCTCTAGAAATTTCTTGCTTTCCCTATAGCCCAGAGTATTGGCAAATTCAGGTGGAGGTTGGCTGGCTGAAAACATTGTTTAAACCTGCAATCCTGGTTCCTAAGGCCAGGAGTTTGCTCTAGTATTTCTGGGGTTAACACTATTCTATCATGACTATAATTATCTGGGTATATAACTATGCACAATGAATAGAACGTTGGACTTCTAATCCTAAGGTCGTGGGCTCGAATTCTACCTGAGATGGCCTTATTTCTGATAATATGATTTATGAATTAATAAATTGTAACAAAAACAAAAATAATAGTCCAAAACCATATATAGAAAGGAAAATCGCTTACTATTATGATTCTGTCATATGTATATACATATTTATATTAATTGTATTTATTTAATAAAAAGTAACTAAAACACACATTTTTTTCTTTGTTGATCTAAGTAGGAATTGACTTAAATTATTTTTATTTTTTTTATATTACTTGTTAGTATTACTAAGGTGGAAAAAAATCACTGTAAAAATATTTTCTTTGTCCACACGTTTTCCTCGACGCAAAAGCAAACACCGAGGAGAAATTATTTTGTGGATAATATTTCATTTCTTCTTCAACAACTGTTCAAAACATTTAGTTTATTCGGTCCTAAGTCCGAAATTGCGTTTTGACTCGCTAGGTTCTTATTTGTATTTCATTAGATTTGATCTTCATTTTTTTATTAAGTATTTCCTGTTATGTTCTATAATATTTTATATAAATTTCTTCCATATATATATATATATTACATAGTCGTAGAGAATTTGAAATTTTTTCAAAAAAAATTAATTATAATTAAAAATTATTAAGGGAAAAAGAAGTTTCTCAGATCTTTCAATGAACACAACTATTACTTGAAATATATATATATATATATATATCAAAAAATCATAATTAGTATTAATATCTCACAATATTTATTTAAAATGCTGAAGCTAATTTTTCTTTGAAGAGCTGTGATGTTAAATTGGCAAGCTCTGTCATAGTTTTTTAGATAAATATAATCTATATTTCTGCATGATTAAGATTGAATGAAGCTATAATTTTACCTATTTATACAATTTTCAGTTATTTCATATTGTAAATATCGAGTTAGTTTTTTTAGAGTCCCCAAATATAGAAAGTAAATTTCATATTTTCTTGAAATGGTTTTTCCCCTTTCTATGTCGTTCTCATTACTTGAGCACTTCTCAAGGTCCGTCGTAAATATACCCTGTGTTGCTTCTCAGGGGGGGCTTTAATGTATAGTTATTCAACAAATCAATCAACTCCCTCCCTGCCAAACATGTTAGGCTCAAAAATAATTCACCCCCCCCCCTGTTTTTCGTTTTGTTATTTATGCGAAAGCAAAAAAAAAAAAAAAAATTAAAACAAGAACAATAATTGAAATAATAAAATTACTTATTACAAAATTTCCAAAAGATTTCTTATAAGAAACAATTATATTCTTAAGTTTATAAAATAAATAAAATAAGCAAGATGCCTATAGTTAAACTTAAATTTTAGAATTCTAAAACATTACATTTTGATAATTATTTCCTTTATTATTTTTATCAAAATAATAAATTTGAATCATAAAATTGTTTATGAAAATTATAAAAATGATCAAATAAATAAAATAAAATGAAATAAAATAATCTTGAATATTTAAATAAGATTTCTCATTCTTTTATTGTGATATTCCCAAAGTGTGGTACGCGTACCCCAGGGGTACGGGAAGAATTTGGTGGGGGTACGAGTTGCGCCGGAGTTTAGTGAGGATTAGCAATGCATCGTGATTATATATATAGCTGCTGTGTCTAATTCTAAGTTCTCATGAGTCAAATCAAAACAATTTAATCCTTCTCATTAATTCAAATAAATGTTATTTACAATGTAACTTTTATTTACATTTTATTATGAATAATTTTATTTCGCTTTTCTTATTATTTTGTGTACGCCACGAAAAAAATAAATATATTTCGATTGTTATTAAAATACATCCATTTTTTTGACGAGGGGTACTCAGCGTTACGAAATTATAAAAGGGGTACACATATGGCAAAATTATGGGAAACACTGTTTTTATGTATACTGTAATACGCCCCGAACTCACACGATAGGTGGGACTGAGGGATACCCTGTAAGTCAGGGTATGATTCAGCACATAAATACGTATAACTTATGTTAAGTTGAGGCTGAAGACGAAAGAAAATAATAATTTAGAAATCAAATTGTTAATAAAATCTTAGATAACACTGATACAAAATCATAATCTAAAGCTATTTTGATGTAGAAGGTTTCATGAAATCTAACAAAGTAGTCTGCCGGCTCAAATATATTTTTCTTTCCCCCGCAAAGTTTTCTCTTTTGTTGCATGCTAAAATTTTTTCCTTTTTTCTTTTTTTTTTGTTGAAAAAATACACTTTTTGTTGGAGTTTATATTTTCAAAAAAATTTGTGACAGATCTATATGGTTCCTTTCACTAACTCCTTCCTTTAGGGCATGTATTCTTTCAACCAACTTTCACCGAAGACAAGAAGACGTGATTATGCAAATTAAGTTTAATATATGTATTCTGTATTCGCGAGTGTTAGGAAGTTAGTGAAGTGTGAATTGAAGATTAGTAAAATGAGAATTGAAGTTTACTGAAGTGAGGATAACTCGGATGTGAAGTGAATTAATGAGAAGCGAGAAATCCGGCAGTAGTACATAAACAGTGTAAGACGTGTGAAGTTAAAATCTCTAAGAAGTGTTCAAGACCTCGTCTAACGGATAAAGAATTGCAAGAATTCAGGTACTGTGCTCATATTTTAAGTGGAAGTTAGAGGGTTAAATTGTTAGTCACGTCCGAGGTAAAACGAGTTTGTACAAGTTATCGTAGGAATATATTTGAATGATCGTATATATTATCCCCACGCTATCTTGTCTCACCTCTATCTTCTAAGTGTTGATCAAATTTATCTTAATTGAATTATTATTGCGTCTGTGTTGAATATTGTGACAAATAAACAATTGTAGTGAATCGTGTCGTCTGATCCATTAGTTCCTCCCACACATCTAGCCGGGTTAGAGGGAAAAGAAGGAATAAGAATTCCTTACAAATTGTAGCCTCTTTTTCGATTAAATTAAGGTCCTTTATGACAAATTCCCAACCGTCATTCGATCTTCTGATTGAACTGGGTCTAAGGACTCAAGTTCTTCAATGTCTTGCCCTTACTCATGCATTTCTGTGAGCCCATTAGATCAGTAGGTGTCAGCTCCTGATGGTAGGAATCCGGCATATTTCTTGAACGTCAAAACTATACACTTCTAAATTTATGTGCCTGGCAAGATCGTCTACTTTTTTAATCAAATTACCAATTTCACGAATTTTACTAATTTTTTTTCTCTCAAACAAAAGACGAATCAGCGCGATTTAAAAATCGCGTGACTCCAGGTTCGCGCAAGTCGAGGTATCATTGTATATTGATTTAAATAAATTTATCGTTTAAACAAAATAAGAATATAAATAACATATTTTTAAAAAAAGTTTCAATTGAAATTATTTTTAGTGTACATTACTCGCATGCTTTGTTAAAAATTATACTTTTTGAGCATTATTTTGAAAGAAAAAAATAATAATGAAATAAATATACATATTCATCTATAAATTTTAATGCATTTATACTTAACAACAATTATTTTTCAAATTTATCTATATATTTAACTCAGTGGCCAACAGCACATGAGGGCCAAGACCTACTGTGCCCATATCAGTTTTCATGACCTTAGGCCATAGGGTGCGTGAGCAGATGTTCCGGTCAGGTGGCCAGTTTGACGCGAAACCCCATGTGCACAGTTTCCCAGCAAGCTTGATACTCATTCATCAATCCACTGAAGGAATGAAAAGCTGAATCGACCGGGCCCAGCCCGGGGTTTGAACCTCGGACTTGTGGTGTGGAAGCGCGATTCACTACCGCTCAGCCACTGGGCTATCTATCTATATGTTTAACCCTTATTTTTTCCATACATAAATTTCTTTTATTTATTAGAAAATTATGCATTTACTTTGATTAGAAGATACTTATACGCTTATCTTTAAGTGTCGTTTACTTTATAAAATTATGATTATTTTCGAATTAAATTTTAATTTCTGATTATAATTATTCAATATATAATCAAGCTTACCTTTAATATTAAGTTCTATTTTCAAGATAAAAAAATGTGACGAGATTTAGCTTATAACCATTAAAAATCTAGATCATTAATCTAGAATTCAAAGGCTTTTTTTATTTTAAAGCCAATTTTTTTTTTGTGTGAGTATCAATACTGCTGTTCTTAGCGATACCTGTGAAGGAGACAGAAAGGAAATGACAGAAATTCACGATGTTCGTCTATCGCGGAGCATCTTGGGATACGTGTAGAGATCATTCACAGAAGGTGTGTGCACGATGGATAAAACTTGTCTTAGGATTCAGGAGTTTCTTCTTCATAAATGTGCCGATGTCTGCACAAAAAAACAGCCCGAGTCAATATTTTATCTCTTAAACTAATGCAAGACAGGGGGGGGGGTATTTGGCCATTCAGCGTATTTTGATTTTTCGAATTTCTTAGCTTTTTGAATGGCTTTATTTTCTTAGGGAAGTTTTTCTTACTGTTCGGCTTTGTTTTAAAATTTTTGTTTCGTCATTTTTTGTGGCTCTTTTTTTTTAAAAATAAAATAATAAGTTTTTCTAGAGAATAAGTTCAATGAGGTAGAAATAATTTAACTAGTTTATTGATGTGTGTCTAACCATTTGTACACTCATCATTTTTCTTCATGATTCTATTTGTAAGAGACACTATTTTTTTTTGCATAGCGGAAACCAGACAAATTTGTGATGAATTTTTACATTTCATTGAAGGCCAATTTATAAAAAAAATGCCGTTGTTTATAATGCCACCTGTCTGACGGTGTCAGATCTAGGTCCACGAAATTTATCGTGGCAAGGGGCGGGGTGTACGCCTATCGTTAGCTTTTTAGCTGTTTGAGCACCATGCAGGTGGCAGTACGATTTTGGCTCGGTTCATACACGATAGATGGCGACACCATCTATCTCCACCTCCACAATTTAGGCATGGAACTGGAGGGGAGGGAAATATTCTCCAGCCTCCTGCACCCGTGGTTTCAGTTACGACGGCCCACAAGATTTTTGGACTCTCCGATTTAACGAGCACGTACTCCGTGTGTACTCGGTGGGTATTTGCTGGCATAGGGCATCGACCCCAGTCCTTCCGGTCTGGAGTCCGATGCTCTAATCCCTAGGCTACCCACAACCATAAAAAATACAAATATTAATTACCATACTTACTCGAATCTAAGTCGTCATTGATTCTAAGCCGCACCCATAATTCTCAACCATTTTTTTTTTTGTTGTTGTTTTTTTGTGAAAAATGAAAAATAGTGTAAAACAGTTTATCGATATCCATTTTTACAAAATTAAAATTAATTTAAAAAGTCAACTAATAAGAATAGAATAATTAGTTATTTTACCTGAATCATAAACTTTTAAATACATACATGAACCTCGAATTGCTCTAATTGCTCCATCTAACGAGTTTTTTCCTTCGATTCTAAGCTGCATCCGATTTTCAGTAGCATTAATATTGGAAACAAAGCGCGTCCTAGATTCGAGTAAATTCGGTACATATACAAATACAAGCCTTACCCGCCCACTTTGCTGGGTATTTTATGACATTGTAAGACTATAAATTCTTTTTTTACGTTATTTTTATCTTAGCATTAAGCCTTTGATTGCATTGAAAAATATTCTTATAGTTTTCGCTTCTTAATTTAAAAAAGACAGGGCTCGAATTTCTAAAACAGAAGTACATTTATCATTTTTACACCTGTAGAGCCCCTTCTTTTAGTTGATTTTCTACAAAAAGGTCTTGGAAACCTTAGTAAACTTACCACTTTCCTACCTTAGTGGACCTTTACTCATTAAAAGAATTACGCTTGTGAAATTCCAAGTCTTTTAGTCTAATTGTTCAAAAACGTGAATTTTTTTTATCTAAGTTTATCTAAAACGCCCCCGCAACGACCCGCCAAACCCCTTCGAAGCAGATCTCTAGTCAACAAAAGAAACATGCTTACCAGATTTTAAATCTGTAGGCCTAATAGTTAAAAAATGAGATTTTTTTGTCTATAACGCCCCCGCAACCCAATTGAGAGTCGAATTTCGAAAAACCCGTTCTACTCATCAAAAGGAATATTCCCGCCAAATTTCAGAATCGTAAGTCTAATAGTTCGGGAAATACCGTGATGAACGAGTGAGCTGCTTTCCTTCTATATATGTAGGTAGATAAATTTTAATATCTTAACTATCATACAATGGGAAGCTTATCGGAGGCATTGGATGCTTATCTGTCTATTTTGAAGAATTATACTATGATACTGATAAGGTTAGTTGATTTGCCTTATTGAGCTTGGGTTAGAACTGTACGACTATGAAAATTCAGAGGTTTCTATCCTTGATTTTAAAAAAATGGGTTACCGTTGCAAAAGTATTGGCGTGTACAGCAAAATTTTATAGACAGAAATGAATCGTTTTCAAGATATCGGAAATTTTATATCACCAGATTTGTGTATTTATTTAATGGTATCACAGAATTTTACATGTGTTGAGTCTCATTTTAGAAAAAAAAAACCAATAGTTTTTAATCAGAATAAATGGAAATAGGGCGGGAACATTTCTTACTTTTTTCCCCAGATAAACATTTTCATCTTCCCGCATTAACTTAAGTTTCATATTTAGTCAATAGATGGCGCTGGTAGGCCGAGAAAACTTATTTTGAAGTATTCCTCCTTGTGTTTTCTGATACTTCGTTTTCATTTCGTAGCCATTCACACAATCATTTTAATTAACCAAAATCAGTTGATGCTACTCAGAAGAATGAGATGTCCAATCATGTAAGAGTAGATTCAACGATTGGGTGAAAAGTAGTTAAAAATATAATTTATTTTTAAGTGTATGTGTGGGTTCAAGAAATAATTTATCACAAAGTCATTTACTGTTACTTTCAGAACAGTTATAAATAGCAGAAATTTTAATGATTATCATCTTTTTTAGATTACTCTTATTACGAAGGATGTATTCAATTGAGAAAAATAAAAATGTTTTCGGAGATAAATTTTTAAAAATTTTTTTACTCGAATTAATTTATTAATTTTAAACGTGGTAAAAAGTGACATATTATTATTTGTGGACTTAATTCGGATCACACTTTTTTTTTACATGGATGAAATCTGGTTAGATTCAATAAAATAATTTCTGTGTTTTTAATATAATAATTTTGAAAATATACATATTTGTACCTGTAGATAAATATCGATAAATGAATAAAAATGCGCGAACATGTATATTGTCCTTCACTATGGTTTAGTATAAACGGAAATTTTTTAATGGTGTCGGAATGATCTCTCAGGTAATCAGGCAAAGTTAATGATTCTAAAGACAATGTCTTAGAAAACTCAATTTCTCACTTTTTTTCCTGTTCAGAAAATATTTTTCATATTTTATTTAAAAAATTTCGCTTCGAGGTTCCTTTTAATAATAAACAAATAGCGATTCCTAAAATACATTTCATGGTTTAAAAACTTGTGTTAATAAATTCTCAGTGCACAATATATTCTTACAAATACATGCATTTCTTGAGAATATTCACTTCATGAGGTACAGAAACAATAGAATATATTTAATACTCAAGTCAAATGCATTAATTTTTTCAAATAAATAAACATTTTTTAAATTCACTCGGAATCAATGCGAAATTGTTTTTCTTTGATATCTTAAGATTATTGAGCAGGTTTTAGTGTAACCTTTCTTTGAAAATAATTTTGTGTAAAAATCAACTTTCAAGGTTCATTTAATTATTTCTTACAAGAAAATTGTCATGTGTCGTTTGTGAAATTATTTTATAAACTATTTATAAATAATTTCTTAAATGTATGCATCTGTTTTGGGTATTTCAAGTATTTGCCAATTTTAATGAATGGTCATGAAAATCGCATAATGGTTCTTAATTCTTTTTTTCTCTCTTCAAAATATTTTTATATTTGCCCTTAAATCATATATCATGTAGAAATATCTCTAACGAATAAGATGTAATAAATTTTAAAAGACAATTAATACATGAATCTTGAGACTAATTATTCATCGCATTTCAATAAATTTGAGTATTAATAACCCATTTTTAATTAATATGCCTACACTTTAATAATGTTATGCTGTCAATTGGCAAAATTATATTTTCAATATGAATAATTTTTTGTATGATATTTCACACAAAAAAGTATAGATATATTTCTTAAGGGGAGATTGAAGATAATTTCAAATAAAAAATTTTTTTTAAATAATTCAAGTTAGCACATAATTTTACTCAGAATATCATAAGAAATTTGTTGTCCCAGAGAATTAAAAAAATATTATTGAACGTTTATTATGTTATTATTAATTTATGTGTTTTTGACAGTAAAATTACTAATCTTTTGTGTCCCTATTTACTTTTCTGGAAGCATCTTGAATTATCGTAATAATCACGATTGTACTTTATTTTAACTTTCAATTAATTTTTCCAAATCCAGTTTTATAAATAGATATAACATTAATTAAATTTTTAAAAATTAAAATAGGGTTTTTAAATTAAGAGTTTAATTTAAAAATATATTTATTAACAATAAAACTATTGGAACAACATTGTTTTCAGCAAACGAGTTTTTACCAATATAGTATTTATTTCATCGATATCTTCAAAGATTAATTTTAATTTCGAATATTCAAAATCAATAAAAAGTAAAAAAAAAATACAGTTTATACAGTTTTTTTAAAAAATAGTTTCTTTATATAACTAGCCTATTACTAATTCATTTCACTACTTTTACTATTAATAATAACCAGTTGATCAACGTGATAAATTTGCACAAAAATATGAACTTTTTGTGATACTTAACCTAATTGAATCTCACCGGAACGTTTTTTACTACCGTAAAGAAATTCTCTTAAAGAACTTAGAATAAAATCAACAGTTGTTAAAAACGTATGTGATAAATAAATTACACAAAAAGATGCATATATGACCAATTTTTGGAGTGGATTTGTTTTAAAGCAGAAAACACTCACTTTGATAGTTATTTTTATATAATTGTAAAGAAGGAGAAAAAAGAAAACTTTAAAGAGTTAAATGTTTCATACGCAATTGTCTCAATTAAAAATACTTTAAGAGATTAGTAATACTGTTTAAAAGGATGATTATATTGTTTGACACACTTTTGTGTTCAGCAAAGCCTCCTTTACTTTAAAGCAGTGATCTTCAATTTGTGATCCACGGAACCCTGGATTCCATGAGACGCATTCAAATGTTCCACGAGAGACAATAAAAAATTGAAAAGAAAATTCTAAATATGTGTGCAAAAGGTATTCACGTTATCTATGAAGTTTGTATTATCACAAGTATCTAAAGCTCATCCCAGTCATTAAACCTCAAATTTTTTTATTTATGCATAATAGTTTTATTTTGTAATACTTTTTAAACTTTAACTTAAATATACTAAATGAATATTAAAATATTTTTTCTTTAATTATGCTACCAACTAAATTGGGAGTATTCTTTTTTGTTTACCTTTATACTTTTATACTTTCGTTTTTCGGGATTCACGAAATTATTTTACATTCTCTAGTACAATGTTTTCGACATTAAAATCTAAATTTAATGACAGCTCCTAAATTTTAGGTTAACAATTAATGCAAAACACACAGGATTTCTCACACAGCTATAAACGTAATCCATTTAAGTGAAAATTATTTCTCAACGTATGTGGCAACAAAAATAAAATATAGAAAAGCGGAATATGTAATGCAACTGCAGATAATCTCAATAGATCTAGACTTCGACAGTTGGTATAAAAATGCAAACATATATCCTAATTATCAAACATAAGGCATGGATAGGCGATACTTTGATGCCAAATTAATAAAAAATGAGTAAATTATAATACAATCTTTTAGTATCCAATATAATACTTTTTTAACTGTCTTTACATAAAGTAACTATAACATATGTTTATCTATTTTAAATATTATTTGAAGATACATTTTTTTAAGTGTGTGTGTGGAATTGGGCTCTACGGAAACACCTTATTGTTCTAAGGGTTTCGTGAGTCAAAAAAGTCTAAAGACCACTGCTCATACTATCTCATGATCAAATTTTTGATGCAAAATTTCACAAATCTTTACAAAAAACGGACATTAAAAGTAATTTACATGTATCTTAATTCATTCTCAATGAATAAAAAAAGAAATAAAGACGTAACTGGAGGAATTAGCGACTAAACATCAACTAAATCCATAATTAGAGCCTGAATTCGAAATACACTTTTCAACCACAACTCAAGCATTCGTCTTGAGGAGCGGGAGGGTGAATAAAGCAATAAATCCCCTCATAAAATTCTTCTACACCGTGGGGAATTAATACAGGTCGTAAATATACCTCACACACACACAATTCATTTTGGAAATAATCATCATAATAAAACGTGGAGAAAAAACTTGAGGAGGAAGGGGGGAAAAAGTCGAGGAGAATTTCCCTGACGGAGCTGCTGCCAGTGAGGCTCAAATCATAACTTCTACGTCAACGAGCCAAACCGAAAGGAACAAATTTTCTATCCCCCCTCCCCCACCTTGAGGCCGTAATCAGCAATTACTACAGATGTCATAAATTGTACGGGGGCGCTTATTGTAGTTACACGGGTCTTTCTCGATGTGGAACCGTCGTGTTTTTATTTGACGAAGACGTAAATTCCGAGATAGAAGAAAGTTTTACGAGGTTGTCTACCCTAATAAGTGATGGATTTTTAGGGTTGTTTTTCGGAATATAAAATGATATCTGGAAATCGCTGAGTGTTTGTTCCTCAAGATTAAATATTTTGTTTTTGCTTTGATTGATTTTTACCTGTGTCGAGGAAATCTAGAAATTATAAATTTGTAACATTTAAAGGATATTGACACAGTATATATACGATTCAAAAGATGAAAATAGGTCAACAATTCTAATATTTTTTTTAAAAATTTTAAATTGTTCTTTATATAGTTTTCTATAATCTCACAAAATTTGAAAGCTCTAGGTTTAAAAAAAATCCATAGTTATGATAGTTTTGTGTTTTTTTTTATTCACATTCCAATGACAAATAAAAATTTTAAACTGATTTATCTCAGAATGAAAAAAAGAACTAGTTTATCTTCATTCAAAATTCTAAGGCCTTTTTCAAAGTGTTGCCAAATGCTTTGATTTTTTTTCTTACTATTACTGCTAGTACTTGTAAGAAAAGTTGGCATGCATTTTTGAATCAAAGTAATACTAATTTTTTTTAAAGTAGTTGAATTTAGAATTCATACATTTTTCAAGGAATTTTCAATAAGCACTAATGAAAAAAGTATTTTACGAATATCATAAAAAAAGTTAAATGTGTTAAAAAAAACATTGTTAAAAAAATTTTAATGTTAAAAAAACCATGCTGAAAAAAAAACTATACCAACTTTAATTCCATAGTTTGACGTATTATTAAATCAAATTTCGTGTATGTACTTCAATTATTGTAGAAGTGGCAATTTAAAACCCCTTCATAAATTTTAAAATTTTTCTTTAAAAAATTAAATGGCGAACTGTTTTTAGTATTTTGAACATAAAAATAGTTTTACGTAACCCATATACATACATATACATTACGTAATACATACATTTCTTGCTTAGGATGCAAGAAAAGAATATTAAATCAAAATTTTTTTTATTAATTCTACCATGTTTTCTTAGTCATAAATAATAATTAAAACCAAATACAAAAAAATTTAAATGTTATTTTAATGTATTTATATATCGCAGTCCAGCTTTTCCCCCTTGCTTCAAAAGGCCTTTTAGTTGTTGCTTGGACATATCTTCTTCATATGTATACAATAAAATTACAATATATTTAAAATACAATCTATTACTAAAAGTGATTATATGAAAACAATTAACGTAAATAAAAATAAAAAGATACTAATCACTCTAAGGAAAACAAGAATAAAAGATTTTAAGAAAGTGTTATGTTAAATTTGAATCATTGTTGTCCGATTAGTTTCCTCTTTAGAATTGAGAATAATATTTTTAAACGCTGCATTTATTTTATTAAAATAATGGTTGAATTGCAAGCAATATGCTATTATGAGATATAACGAGACTTTTTATTGTTCTTCGTAATATTTTGATAAAACCCAATAATTAAAAAAATACAAATCAAATGGCATCCCGCTTCACGGCTTTGAATCACAATTTATTTACACTGCTGGCCACCGTAAATGCAACACCAATAAAGACAAGAGAAAGCACAACAAAATTTATTTTGTAGATAACATGTTGACCAAGTATCAAATCATTAAATTTATAGACTTAGACTTCTGTGAAGTGGGGTTCCTGCCAAAATCAGTAGCCAGAGTAGCAGCCATTGTTTGAAATCACCGCTGCCACACGCCTCGGCATTGATTCAAAGAGACATTGGATGTGTTCTTGGGGTACAGCAGACCAAGCAGCTTCCACACGTTGCCAAAGTTGATCTGGTGTGAAAGCTGGGGGTGTAATCTGGGTCAATCGTTGAGCAATTATCGACCACATGTTTTCTATCGGCGAAAGATCCGGAGAGCGAGCCGGCCAGGGAAGCAATTCAATCTGGTGATTGACGAAGAACCTTTGGACAATGCGTGCCACGTGTGGTCGCGCATTATCCTGTTGAAATATGGAAGGTAAAGAAGGACAACTGGCTCCAACACCTCGGAGATATAGTGCTGGCTGGGTAAAGTACCAGCAATGCGTACTAGAGGAGTGCGAGAGTGATATCCAATACCGCCCCATACCATAACACCCGGTGCAGGACCAGTGTGGCGGTGCATAACGCAGCTATTCAGCATCCTCTCTCCACGGTGTCTCCAGACACAAAACCGACCATCGTGGTGTTGCAGACAGATGCGTGACTCGTCAGTAAAGACGAGTTCCATTATGCCGCCCACATCCTTCTTTCATCACACCATTGGCGGCGGAGACGTCTGTGGTTCTTCGTCAAGGGTAGACCAAGCAATGGACGTTGTGCGGACAGACTACTCTGCTGTAAACGGCGTCGAATGTTACGCGAAGACACTGAATGATGCGTTACAGACTCAATGTGCTGTGCTATGGTTCTTGATGTGACTGAGCGATCCGTCACTGCCATGCGCACAATTTGAATGTCCTCACGTAAAGTGGTGCACTGAGGTGGATGCGATCGACCACGTCGGTCCGTCGTACCCTTCTGCATCCAACGGTCACATATCCGCATTACAGTTGTTTGGTTTCGTCCAACACGGCTACCGATTTCCCTGAAAGATAATCCACAATCTCGGTAGGCCACTATCCTTCCGCTGTCGAACTCGGATACTTGATCAAAAGCTGATCGCTGTTTTCTACGAGACATAACTGATTTTTTTTGAAAAAACTACAAGAAAAACACAATTGCTGAACTTGAAATCGTCGAAATCTCCAAGCCTTAAATAGCGCTTTAAGGTGGCGCCACAGGCGTGCGTGATATGTGTCTGCGCTGAAATTCTAATCATTTACATATCTCATCTCCGCTAATGCATGTTGTAAATTTCATGTTATTTGCGTGCTTCCTTCAGGGTATTGCATTTACGGTGGCCAGCAATGTATTTATTTACTTTATTTTATGCTTTGTAAATAACAGTTTCTGCCCAAAAAGTGCTATCTTATTTAAAAATACTTCAATCGAATAAAACACTAAAAAATAATATTGTTTTCTTTGGAAAAATCAAGTTTCCCCCCATTTCCTTCTTTTTTCAAATAACTAATATTTTAGCTAAATTATTTTTGTAAACACAAATCAAAATATTTTTACATTTATCTTATATTTCCTGAATCAGAAAAAATATATATATTAATATGTATGTATAAATTAATCTTTTTCGGTACTTGCATATTATGCACTCGATCAATTCTTAGAATGGCAAGGCGTTGCCAAATGCCACGATGTACAGCTAACAATAAAAAATTGTTCCCACAGATATACAAATACAATAATCTCGTTCGCGGTCACGTGACTTTCGTACTGTAAAATATTTTGTTCTCTTTAAATATCTTTTCTTTATTTTGAGCCTGTTTTTGACTATTTAAATTTTACAGTAGTTTTAAATATTGTTTAGATAGAAAATTCTCTTCCACAGAATTATCGTCTGCTCTGATTCAGTTATTCATAAACTCTTAAGTAATCTGATTTCTTCATTTATTTGCTGAAATGTAATCATATGTTGTTCAAGTTATGTTGCTGAAGTTGGCATCGTTTGCTATTATTCTAAATGTTTTAGTGAAATCGAAGGAAAACGACGAAGGTAATCGGCGCTGGTTGAACCTAATATGTATTCAATTTTTAAATATTTTTGATTATTTGAGAGATTATAAGACTAAAAGACGTCCGCGTGGAATAAACTTTGTCTGCTATTATTCGCAATGACAGCTTCTGGAGACGACTTTTGATTTTGAGAAATTTATCAGCGGTGTAATATGTAAGTACCTTTTATTCTTAATTGATATATGTTTTTAAATTTAATGATGAAGTATCTGATTTTCAACTTAAAATGTTTAAGTCAATGTCAAATTAATACATCAACTAAAATATTCGTACTAGCAAGTCAATTTGGAACTCTAAAATTTTTTCAATATTCTTCAAAAATTTGTCTTTTAATTTGACATTTGGTTGTTTTAACTGCAAATCTTTCTTATAATTTAAAACATGCTTTGGAAAACTTTCTTATTCTGATAATATTTACGAAATTAATATGCAAATGTTTGGTAGAGGTAAAATTTTTTCACACGATTTTAAGAAAATTTCTTAGTTTGAATATATGTGTAAGTTCTTTGATAGTATTAGATAATAAATAATTGAATAGTTTTATTTCGTGTAAAATTTCTTGAATACGAATGTAATGGTAGCGATTTGCGAACAATTTTTTTTTATCGAAAATATTTGTAGTACTTTGCATAAGACATTGAATCTTGTAAATGGTTGTATATACGAATTGTATAGTACGTTACTACAAGCATGTAAGTGTTGCTGAAATATCTTTTTGCAGAAATATAATTTTAGAAAGAAAGAACTTGTAATAAATGAAACATTATAATAAATCGATTATCCAGAAACTTTAAAAAAAAATGTGTAATTTGTTTGATACACATTCTATGGTGACACTGTTACTAAGATGTTATACAAGATGATTATTAAATAAAATACACAAAAACAATTTTTTCTACTAATTCCTATATATGACAGGTGTTGATCCTGTACCTGATTCTTATGACGTGTGTTAAAGAATTAAGTTGCGAATGGCAACAGCAGAGTTTTATATTCTAATTTTGTGAGAATAAAAAATGGCTTTGTTGTTATATTCATGAGTTAGAGAATTAATAGCTACTAAATAACAAGCGAATTAATAATTATTAGAATTTTCTCGCCATTTTATGCTTTTGATTATTTGAGTTATGCTTTTGAGGTGTTGAAACAATAGATAAAACTGACTACAATCACAATTTCTTCTGATTTCGAATTTCATAAAGGAATTATTGAATCAGAGGTACAAGAGTGAAAACTGTTATCCCATTTGGTGAGATTTGACTGTAGCCCCCTTGAATCCCGCCGAGGGTCATAACATAAGGGGCTGCTTTTGATGTGGAGGATTGCTAGATTTGCGAGTAACCCACCTAAATTTCATTGCCTTCCCCCACCCACTTCATTGACCAATGGGGTGTGAATACTACAGAAGCCACACGAACGGACCAATGAACAGCGGCCGCTAATTCCAAGACCAGTTTCTGGTCCATAGCCCAAACAAGTAAGGGCCATAACTGCTGACAGTTCAAGTTATGCGATTAGCAGTACCATTTTCCACATCTGTTACAACTCGGTATATTTTATATTGCACGGATCCTTCTCCATCGCGCTTGTATTGATCGCTGATGACGAGTTGAAAAAAAATGCTGCTTATTTGGGTTAAAGAGATGTGGGAAAATCAGGGTGTGATTGATCTTTGGAAGACTTTGAATCGAGTTCAATTCGAATGATTGTGTTTTTGAATGAGCGTTCTGATCCATTGGGGTCATGTAAATGAAATGAATACTAGCCACAGTATTTTTGTTATTGTTGTATAGAATGAAAGTTGATCAATATGTATTTGCAATGTTTTTGAAAGAACTTGTGCGAGTTGGGGGAGGATGTCAGGATATTCCTCTAAATCTCCACAATATTTCAGATCTTTTATGCGGAATTTGTGTTTTAAATTCAACTTTCAACAAGGCTAATCAATCTGCAAATAGAATTTTTTTTTTCAAGATTGATTCTTTCTTTATTAAATCGAATTCTCTCTTTTTCAAAGTACAATAACATTTTTGCTAGCAGATTCAAGCATTTCTATATCACCTTTGTAGCCTGCACAATTTTTTCTTCTTTTTCAATTCCTACTATTAGTTTGCTCTCTCTCTCTCTCTGTCTCTCTCTCTATATATATATTCAAATTTTCAGTCATGAATAAAATACTTTCTATTCATCTATTCAAGTTCAAATACATTTTTCAAAAAATTCGTAGTGGACGCACTTGATGTTAATACAGTTTTTTAATTAAATTAAAAAAATGAATAAATAGTAATTAACAAAAATAATAGTCCAAAAGCATACTTAGAAAGGAAAATTGTTTGTTGGGTCCCTGTAGCGCTATGCATAGCTCGTTGGACTTCTTATCCAAAGGTCTGGGGTTCGAATCCCACCTGAGATGGTCTAGTTTCTGAGGATGTTATTTCTTTTTAACAAAACAATTTTATTAGAATGATTAAATCTAATTAATGTATAAATAGTAACAAAAAAAAACCATAGTCCAACACCATATATTGAAAGAAAAATGAAAAATTGCTTTCTATTTTGTCACTTTATTTTGTGATTCTGTCATATGTATATACATATTTATATTAACTGTAACTATTGAATAAAAAGTAACTAAAATAAAATTTTTCTTTTTGTCCTAAGTTTCCCTTGTTGATCTTTGTTGACCTTGTTGTATTACATTTATGACTATCGAAAAGATTGTTTGAAGAAAACGATAGATAATTTTTTTTTTCCAAACTTTACCAAGGATTTGTTGCAAAGGTGAATAAAATATGATAATTAATTAATAATATAATTAATTATCGTCTATAATTTCAAGGTCAATCATTTTATTCAAAAATAACATCAAAAGGAATTATTTGTATATTTTTGGTTTAATCCATGCCTGAGTTTCTTGTCTTAGACATTTCATATTGTTTGAAACTCTATAGGGCAAAGAATGTAACAACAACAATAAAAAACTGCCTATACATTAATTATATTCTTAAAATACAAATATTTTATATACTTAATAATTTGAAAATTAAAAGCAAAAAAAAATCATTTGTTTTAATTTTATTAAAGTATATTTTCTTGGTTGAAATAAAATTCCAATACCAATTTATTAGTAATAAACATATTTCATCATAACAACTATTAATACAATGCAGAATTTTAAAAAAAGAAGTAATTAGGTAGATTTTTATTATTAGGATTCTCTAATGTTCAAACACTCCATTTAAAAAAAACCTTACCTTTCGTTAAATTTTTTTAAAAATCCTTTTTCACAGTCTTGGAAAAATTGAGAACTCCAAAATTATTTAAAGAAAGGACATTTGCGAATATTAAGGATCAATGGGTGATGAAGTTAAGTTCGGATGCAGAACTAAGTCTAAAAAGAATACTTAGAAAAATCGCATAAAAATAGGGGAAAAGGACAGATTTGTATAGCAAAAAGAGAGTTTTTCTATAATATGTATACACATTTATTATATTAATAATTAATAATATAACATTTTAATATCCAATTCATACGTGTTTCGATTAATTAGAAGTAAAATTAGAATTAAAAAATTAATACTTAGTGCCTGAAAGAATAAAATTTCTAAATTATAAATACTAGGAATGATATCAATTAATTATTCATCGCTACTTGTTGATAATACGTGCATTTGGATTAGAGAGAGTGGCCGCAGTAGTTTAGTGACTAAGGTAATGGATTTATGGCTGACGTGTCATGAGTTCGAGCCTCATGCCTGACGTGAAGACCCATCGTACAGAGGGGCCGATGTATGTTAAATATGTCGAGACTCTCAAATGTCCTCTCCTTTGTGTGGAAATCAGGATAGGGAGGTATCAACACAGGTGTCGTCCTCGTCACTTGACCATTTTTCAGAATTACAAAAGCCCTCGTTTAACTAAATATTGCGACGTTAATATTCACTCACTTGGCTTAGGATGAGTTGGATCGAAATCGTTACATTCACAATTGGAAGATTTATCTCATCCACTAAGTTTAAACCCATTGAACATTTTCTCCTGTAATGACGTTTTGAAAATAGTTTTTTTTTGTCATAAAATTTACTTTTCATTAATTTATTGTTTTCTTTCTTTTAATTTCGCATGTTTCATATTTAAATCATGGTGTCCAGTTAAACAAATCTTCATTCAATTGAAATTTGAATTTTAGAGTGCTGTCTGCATTTGAATGAATATTTAAAAAAAAATATTTTCCTGACCTGTAACAAGTTTAAGGCCGTCACAAATTAAACTAAGTTATGATAGTAGCTAATTGACGAATGCAAGCCTCAGACTTTTGCGGAACAATATATATATATATAATCGAGTCGAGAGTCTTAAATCGTGCTAAAAACTCTAGTGTAGCTTCCAAGTGTGACATTTACGAAGATCATATTACCAAAACACGATTTAGGATTGATAAGTCGTGCAAAAAAATAAAAGAACGGAAAGAAAAGTGTTTTTTACCGTATATTACTTCGATACCATGTAAAAGGAAAAGACATGCGTATAAATTTTTTAATTTTAATAAGGGTTACATCAGAGTGGTTGTTATCCATTTCCTTTAAAAATTGAAAGAAAACATAACACTAAATTTCTTGTTCCTTTTTTAATCAGGATTACATTCGTTTTCACTAAAAATAAAACAGCGATTATATGTTTAATTGGATGTTAAAAAACACACCACGTCAAAACTTCGTTTTAAAATTTTTTTATTTAACAATATCACTTTTTTAAAAAAAAACAATTGAAAGCCTTTTTGATCTTTATATTGATTATTAGAAGAAATGTATCCAATATAATTTTGAAGTATTTAATTTAATAGTTTATAAATAAGATATAATTTTTTATTACACATATCAAGCTTTTATAATCTCCAGAGTAAGAAAATAAGTTCTATATGAAATTATTATTAAATTAGATTGCTACATTAAATTATATAACATTAATTATTAAATTATATTGATACATTAAATTATATTACATTTATTATTATACTACATTAAATTATATTGCTGGCTTTATAAACACACATATACTGATTTTATGTAATAGTTACTAAAATTAGTTTCAAGAAGGGTGAAATCTTGTTTCCTAAAGGAAACTAGACAGGTAAAAACACTATTTGAATGCTTGGAACTAATTTTGGGAAAAACAACTTTAAACTATTAATTGATCTCTATTTGAAAATTATATATTGTTTTTTCCCTTTAAGTTTTACTTAAATTTTAATGTTTTTTTTTTCATTTTTTGTTTGTTTATGCTTCTCGAGAAAAAAAATTATTCTTCAAAGCTGAAAAACCCCACAATCGGAGTACTATTTATTATTGATGTTTACTATCAACCTACTTCAAAATTAAAATTAGTTAGCATTAAAGTTAGTAAAATAAATAGATAAATGAAATAAATTTAATTTATTATCAAACTCACAATATTTTCTAGTTCCCTGAGTATGAATGATTTTAAAATTCCTAATTTTCAGACATGGAACTGTATTTTCTAGGGATGAAAAATTATATTTTCCTTCCAAGGAAAAAAAATCATGCAAATTGAATCCAGTTTTTTTTTTAAAAAATTAAATTGTATGAATTTAATTTCAGGGGATGTGCTACACTTTAAATAAAAATCTTTGATTTAATAATTTGTACAATTTTTTTTATTTTAACTTATTTACGTGATAAATGTAAAACAGGATTTGTAAGTAAAATGACAGAAAAGAACAAAAACAGAAAACCATTTAATTTTTTTAAAGAAAAATTTAAATATTAATGATAACTCATGTTAAAAGTTTATTTACAATAACTGATGTACACACAGGAAATTTTATTTACAAATGCGTATAACAATGCTCAACAAATGATATGGGTTTCATGATAACACAAATGAAATTTACTAAATAAAGTTTTTCGGATATTATTCAAATTTCCTTAAAAAAAT
Organism: Trichonephila clavata; assembly: GCA_019973975.1. Lineage (NCBI taxonomy): Eukaryota > Metazoa > Arthropoda > Arachnida > Araneae > Nephilidae > Trichonephila > Trichonephila clavata. The sequence continues at coordinate 127,730 of BMAO01001479.1, read as the reverse complement.
GTAAAAATTCTAATTGAAACTATTTTTTCAATAATAAAGTATTGTTTTGATCAAAAATGCATATCAACTTTCATTACATGTATTTAGAATAGTTAGAAAAAAAGTATCAAAACATTTGGTACAATAGAAAATGCCATAATATTTTAAACGTGGGAAGTACTAGTAATCCTGTTAAATTCTGTAATAAATGCTGTTATTTTCTTAAAAAAATTTTTTTAATAGAATAAAAACCTTTCGCGCGCGCGTTTACATTGTACCAGGGAGAAAAAAGATAGCTTTAATGGTGATTTGAAAACTGAAGCAGGTAGTTTTGTCCTGGAGAAAAACAATCAAAAGCTTAATTGCATAAAAAAGTGGAAAATAAATTTGAAATAAATTTTTTTTCATAAGATCGTGAAATTTCTATGTTGAGGTAATATGTTTGTTTGTTTAGAAAGTAGATAGGTGATCTTGACGCAGAATGTTCGTATAAAATTCAAAAATGAAAATATTTTAGAAATACACCATATTTGTATGTGCTGCCATCTATCGTATAATGTGTAAAGTATCAGTACAAGTTGAAAAAATCGGCTAAATTAAGACTACGCTATTAATAGGAAAGAATACAGAAAATTGACTTGGAAAATACTAAATTTAAAAAAGACTAATATTTTTTTTTTTGTAATTTCTATAAACGAACACTTTGTCGAAGATCTGTCGATTCATTTACGGTTTCACATCTGAGCCATCCTGATTAAAAAATGTTCGATTTTTCATTGACAATACATTTTCATTCTCAACCAAGAGATGGCGTTGATGTCGCTCTTTAGTGGGAAAACAGACTTCGTGAATTATCTTGAAAATGTCCAATTTACTGTAATGTAGATAGAAACTGTATCGTATCACTATGAACTCTACCAAGCTGCTCAGATATGATTATTCTTTTATTTCATATACACCAACTTGTTAAAATGAATTTTCTTCTCAGGGAGAAACATCTTGAACTTTTTTATTCGCTAGTAATTTAGTTACTTAAAATAAAGTAATTATTTTATTTTTAGGACAGTTATTTAAATCATATTCAAAACACGTTGAGTCCACAGAATCAGATGAAATTTTATATTCTTATAGAATTAATATTGTGACAGCAAATAGTTTTTAATTGGAGGGGAAAAAAACTGATATACAATACATATTTCATAAAAATGTATTGATATCGAATAGATAATTAATTATGTACAACATATCTATAATTATAAGGCAAAAACCACATGTATTGTTCATAATTATGTCATGGATGTATAGGAACCGTAATGATCATATTTTTATAAGTGCTTTTAAATATGGTTTCTTAACTTTTAAATCTCTACATTTTTTTAAAAATCACAGTCGAAATTATTATTGTATTCATATTAATTCAATTCTACGTTTGATGAATTATTTTTTTTTAATATTCTTGGAAATTTTATTCTGAATGAACTATATCTTTTTTCACTTTGCTTTATGTTTGCTCACTTTTTGATAGATATTAAGTGACAACTAAAAGGTTGTATAAAAGTTGATTTTTTTATTTCTAAGAACATTAAAAATGAACTCTTTTTTTTTACAAAAAATGTTACATTCTCAAAACATTTCTTCACTTTTTTTCTCTTTTCCAAAAACCTGAAATTTAAAAAAAATGAATTTATTAATAAAACGTTTGAGAATTTATTAAATATAGAACAGTAGACAACAGGATTTTTAACTGCAATTAATTTTTTTAAGTAAGCGTAAGATTGACCCCTCAGACACAATTCCCGTTGACTTGTTTTTTCATTTTTGTTTTCTTCACAAAAACCTATATAGTTAAAAAAATTACCCCATTGGGTTGCTTTTTCTGTCTAGCGCATAGTATCGCAGTGAATTAACTTTTACAGAATGATCCGAACAGACTGATAATTTAAAAATCAATTCATTTCATATCTATGACCTTTAACTATCATTTTTTTTTATGTTTGAAAATAACTTAAAATTTTTTTTTTTAAATATGAGTGTACAAAACACAACACTCTCGCTAATGTCTTGTAAAATATTTAACAAAGCTTTTGAAGAAATTCTAATATTAAATAAGGAATATGTTTTCTCACAATATCTGCATAGAAATCTAAATAATAATAATTTGGAACAAGGGATGGTATTGTGATTTTAAATGACATTTATTTTAAAATTTCTTTTACAAGATATTATTTTCTGTCATTATGCTTTTCTGTTTCGCAGTTATTATACGGAAGCTGAAGTGATTATACATATGTTGAGATTATAAAAAAACATTTAAAAAATATTCATTGTTGAAAAGCGATTTCTTTGAATATTACTTAATTCAGTTAGCATGTAATGAAGTTTACCTATTATTAGTATTAACAATAATAAAGAAATAAAATAATTTTTCTTTAAAAAAAGTTAATTACTGATTTATTTCAACAGTTTCATTTCATTGTGCTCAATGCCTAACTCGCGTTTAAATCTTCCACGCTACTTTTTGTTTGAGAATATCGTCGTTGGTATCTGACTTTCTTGAAGAAAATAGTGAATGTTCTACTTTTATTCTCTGTCACTAGATGGCATTAATGATGATTTCAAAACTTCGGAAGTGGAACTTTTGAAATGACAATGAACACGCAATTAACAACTTACAACTGATAATACTGTACATAGTAAATCCGAGGTTGGAGGAAACGGAAGAAGACTTTTGATGATGTTCTTTTGCATTAAAAATTTAATATGAATAATTTTAAAAAGAGAGAGAGAGAGAGAGAAAGGAATATGTCTTTGAAAAAAGCATTTGAATACATAATTGTTGATAAAATATGTGGTATACATAGAATATAAAAGATAAAAAACATTTAATTTTGAAATAAAATTTACTGTAGTTACGTTAACTACACTGATTTGTTTATTCTGATATTTATTTGAAAGAATTTTAATTGCTTAAACTGGTTTTTTTGTAGAAAAGAATTTGAATCGTACACAAAAACATCATAGTTCTAAATATTTAAATTTTTCAAAATAAATAGATTTTATAACGGTTTATAAATATATATCAATCAAACATATAACAATATATTAGTTCAATTATAAAATAAAAAATATAAATGGTTATTCCATATATCTCATAAATGTTTTGAAAAGTTAGAATTATTTATTAAATGCTGAACTTAAGTTACACTTCATATGCTGGGACATTTTTTGTGTATTATCTGAAGTCAAGACATGTTTTTGTTACTTGCATCAAAAACCTTGACATTCTCTTATCATTTTTATAAAACACGAAAAACAATTGAAGTTTTATGGAACACAATTTATTTGAGTAAAATAGGTTTAATAAAGAAAATACAGAAGTATTAATTACACACTAAAATGTTATTTATATCCTAAATTCAGTGTAAAAATAAAACTATGTACGCGATACATTGCACAGATAGTATAATTTTTTTCCTTCTCCAATGCTGTAAATGCCTTGGTTTTTAAATTGAAAGTATATTTGAAAATTTTGCTTTGATACTTAAGTAGTATTCGTTTATCAAAATAAAAAAAATCCCTGAAAAACCCAACAAATTAAATTTTCTTATCATCTAAAAATGCTGAATTGTATACAAACATTTTCCATGCGAATTAAATATCTTCAAATTATTTCACCTAGCATTTATATTTTCTCTTTCTATACCTAAAGCCTTCTTTTTATAAAATGGATTATTTAAACAAATACTTTAATTAGATTCATATATTTAATTAATAGCGTGCATTTGGTTCAATATTGGCTGAAATATATCATTTAGGTAAAAGAATTTTAAATAGTCTTTATTGTCAAATTTTAGGGGTTGGCAAATTGAATGCAGAGATTTAATGAAATCTAATTAAAATAAACTTGAATAAGTATAACTATTCAACATTTGTTTAAGCCATTTATGTTTGACATTTCAAAATGTTAAATAATTTTTAATTTATTTTTACAATTTTGAAAAATTTTAGATAAAAAAAAGGGAATATTTTAAGAAAAATATGCAAAATGCTTTGTGTGTGGAAAAAAATTTATTTAAAAATATATCTTATGAATATAACTACAGTACATCACATCTCCTTTCCTATGATTTTGACTTAATTTATTTGGCATATTTATTAACTTTCATGATTCACCTGAAGTGAAAAAAGTTTTCATTGCTATAATTAGTTAAAAGATGTTTTTCCTCAGAGCATTTTGTTATGCTTTTCTTTTATTGTTGTTGTATTTTAAAGTATTTTATTCAGAATTTATTGAAAAAATTAATTTTCGTTCTTTTGAAACGTATTGTTACGCGTCTTGGTAAAATATGTTTTTAAGTACAAGGTATAAAATATATTTAAAGAATATTTATTATGATTTATACGTATAGATTTCAAAAACGTAAATCTTTGTAAACTTTAATACAGTTTTGAATTTTTTTTTTTCATTTTTGAATGCTTTCGTGTTTTGTTTGATTTTTTTTTTTGCCCAAGAAACTTTGAACACTGAAGTTTCAAAATACTGCTTGATATTTTTTTTCATTAAAAAAAATTATTTTCTACTTACAGTAATAAAGGAGTATTTTTTTTTTTAGAGGAAGGATTTTTTTTTTACTATAATAATAAATAAGTAGGTCTTAAATGATCATGCAGTCTGTGTTTTTAGTCCTGTTAAAAGTTTTTATATAATAAACAACTTTCAGAAAAAAAATGAATGCTTTAATTGATTTCTTTCAAAAATTTTTTGTGACACGCGCTAGCAATTTTTAATTTTACTTTTTCCTTTCCTTGACTATGGACAGAAATATACTCTAGAGAAATATGGGAACAATGTTAGGAATGCAAATTATGATCATGGTTATTTAAAACATATCGGTTTCTATTTTTATAAAAAAAAATGTAGTTTATTTTTTATTAAAAATAAACGTTTATAATTTACTAAAAATTAATTATTTAAAAAAATAAATGTTATTTAATACTTGTAATGTATATAAATTTTTTCAAAAAAAAAAGTGTTTCTTAAATAAAAAGTGCTGTATGAAATTTTTACTCATATAGTGATTTATTTCAGGAATTAGAGATTACTTTTATTAGTACTAGATATTTTAGTTTCTCCTTTATAGAAAGATTAAATATAACTTATTGGATGCTTTAAATTACAATGAATTCAAATTATTATTTTTTTTTTGAAAAATCGAATATCTATACATTATTTATGCTGTATATTATTTGGTAATTACTTTTCTGATAATATCCAAATATTGATTATTTTTTCTGACAAATTTTTTAGCTGTTTTCTGAAACAATTAATAATTTTTTTAAAATTTTTAATATTGTTGCTTGTATTACAAAAATTAGTCTTTATATATAGTCTGAAATTTTGGGTAGAGGACTTCTGTAAATAATTTAAATATCTAAGCATATATATCTGTGTGTATGTGAGTGTACATATACACACATATGTATACATATATTTGTTTTAAGATGTTATATATACATAAACTTTATTTAATTAGTTTGCCTGAAAAAGCATTGTTTAAATTATTCTAATATTAAAATTATCTTCCTTTAGTATATATATATATTGTAAAATAGAAAACATTTAAAGAAGAAATGATGTATTTTTCTGAAATTTATTTAAAAAACTAATGTGATTTGGAGATTAAGATTATCGGAGATTAAAATGCTTGAAACTTTTTTGTCTTCATTACTTTTACAGAACCTTTTTACTTCATTATTTTGAAATATACATATCTATATACACGAATTTGAAAATTATGTTTTATCATGTTCTATTTATGTATAACTAAGAAAAAAGGATTTCAGATGAAATTTTACATACATTATAAATACAGTTTTAAAAATTAAAATGTTCAAAATTAAAAAAAAAATTTTTTAAATATTTTAATGCAATTTTTTTGTAATATTCTAAGGGGCACTTTATAACCAACTTAAGGGGTCTACTTTATTTTAAAGAAAAAAGCATTTAGTGCATTGCAAAAATGGATCCCTAATTTTATTGCATGCTTTACATATAACCCAGAGATAAAAAAGGAAAGTGGCCAATATTTGTGGGAAGAGTAGCGCTTTAAGGCCATTGATGCATTGCATAGTAACATCTCACTGGGAAGCAACACGAGAGCTATTATCAACATACCTCGTAATTTTGAGCCACGATCAAGTGACGAGGACGACACCTTAATTAGCAATCCTCTTTTGTAACTCCTAAGATCATACCAATGTGAGAACAGTGGGAATCGTTAGATCAAATGTGCACTAGCTCTTCTACAGGGTGGATGTTAATGAATAGCAAAACGCAAAATAAAAAGTTAAAAACTCTGAAGTTTTATTTTATGTTTCAACTTAAAATGCTATATTAAAACATTACCTGTATCTTTTTCTAGAAATAATTGCAGGGACGGTAGCTTAAGGTATCCGACTACCCTAAAACAGTAAAATTTGCCAAAAATTGACAAGTTTTTTTTATGATTTTATTTTATGGGTCATCTTATTAGCTTTATAAAAATACCGAGTTTATCCTTTTCTGTTTACTAGAACAAAAACTACAGGTGTTTTAGTCAAAGCAATGCCGTTACTTTAAGCAAGATATGTCATAATTTAAAGCGTGTTTTATTCGAAATGTGATTTTTTGAAAATAATCAAACGGGGTCAGCGATTGCTAAAAAAATTTTGAACATAATTAAATTAAATTTTTTCTGTAAGTTCTGATTAATAGTAGAAGTGTTTTAAACTTCAGATTTATCAATCACTGTTTTATAACAGAATTTACAGTCCCTTATGTGAATATAATCACAGTCTTTTTAAAGCATTTTCATTCTGTAACCGCGATAAAGTGCTCTAGTTTTTGTAAAAAAGAAAATATCTCTTATCCTGAAGGTCATTTCAAAATTGAAAAATATAGCAACGCATTAGAGAGATTGAAAAAATTGAAAATGTGTTCGTAAACCTTTGGTGCAGAATAGGCCGCGTTTATGCTATTTTTTGTTAATTTTTACCAATTTTTTCCCCATTTTAGTTATTATAATTTCTTTTTCTCTTCTTAATTTTAGCACATTTTTCTTAAAATGCTCTAAAAAAAATCTAATAACATCAAAAAAAAATCCCCGTATCTTCTTTTTTTTCCAAAAAAGTGGTCGCAACCACAGTCGGATACCTTAATCAATGATTACGGAATCTTGGATGGCATTGTTGGATTCGGGCACGAATACTGATGCTACTGAAGACTCGCTGTAAAAAGGGGCTGATTAAAGCTATATCCTTCATGACTCAAAGTCCTCACGTTGATGGGATGTAGGAATTTAGAAACCAGAATGCCAGTTCTGATGCCATTTTCATTGCTTAACTGAGATTCGATTCAAAATTACGAAGTTTGTTGCCAATACCTTCATGTTGCTTTGGAGTACGACGTAAATTAAGAATCAAATAAAACCTAATGCCTCTGTCATAAAAATTTAGGAATAAAGAAATTATGCCCTTACTTCAGTGCTTCTCAAGCTTTCAATATTTACGACCCAATATTCAATCACAATTTTCATCGCCCCTTCCCCCGCACCATACAATAACAATGTATTCGATTCAATAATACTATACTTTGAAGCTAAACCTACAGTACAGTGTGTCCAGAATCGACTTTAAGTGCCACCGGCTTATATAAACGTCTCACTCAGCCAGTGTTTTAATTGATCGGGACGTATATATACGTCTTTCCGAACTACGATCTTTTATGTGCACTGTTATTGATAAAATTATCCCGAAGACCTTGGAATGCAATAAAATGACCTTGACAGAGTTTGCAAGGATTTACTTATTTTAGAAGATCTGGTTATTTATTCCTTTTCACCTCTCTCCCCCGAAACATGACATACTCATGCCTAAGTAGAAAACGGTGGCATTGGGGAGCGAATCGCGTAACTTTTAACTGGCAGTTATGGGATTAATTATAAACCATACAAATTATCAAGATAAGTGTTAATTTTTGTTTTTAATTTTATATATGACAAGCCTGTTTGGGGTCACTGGTAATTATGAAAGTTGTTCTTAACTTAGCATTGTTAAATTAATTATAAATACATTGCGCAGTACTGATACATTTATAAGTGTATTATATCAGTGTATATGTGTGTTTTATTTTTTTTATTATGTCAAAATGTATTTATTTGCTTACTTTCAGTAAATTAATAATTTTTTAAAAATAATCTTTTGTTTTTGCTTTTCAATATACTCGCGCCCCCCTCGTAGGGTTACCATGGCTCCCTAGGGGGGCGTGCCCCACAGTTTGAGAAATACTGTCTTACTTCTTAAATATTTTGGAACGAATAGGAAAATATTTATTTTAGGTATATATAAGTACTTATGCATGATAAAATAGGATTTTTTTAAAGTTGATAAAGCATAGAAAAGTCGCAATACGAAGGCTCGTTAAATTTGAAAATCTTGCTATACAAACTTCACCAGTTAATATGAGGACTTCAAGCCTCAACAGATTTGACGTGTATTAGCCCTTATGCATGGTAGGAGAGTCTTTAATGGCAGCAGTGGCGCTCACAAGAGGGGGCGCACAAAAAAGTCTGGTTCCCCTTATTGCCCTTGATTTTTTTCGTTTGATTATAATCCTATTTACATAGTACGTAAAATTTAATTAAGTATTTGTTATTGATAATTAATTGTATTAATTAATGCTAATTATTCATTTAATAATTTTTGGTGCTGTTTTTTGTTCCCGAAAATCGACAAAATCAAAAGAATATGTTGGGGGGCTTATTGCTGCGTGAGAGGAGAAAGGTAGGCTTTCGATCCTGGATCTCTCATCTCTTGAAAAATTTCTGGTGACCCTAATACTTAATTCCCCACTTCAACAGAAAGAATGTCAGTCGCGCACGTCGGAGATCATGACCTTAAGTTACAGCGGTCACGATGTGTTTTTTAAATAAAAATACAAGAAAATTACCTTCAGTTTGGCTCGCTTCGTCTATAAGAAATGAGATCGAAAATTAAGACAAATTTTAAGGTAGAAAAATAATCCAAATATTAATTTTTTATATGCCTATGATACACAAATACAGGCTTATTCTATCACGTTCTTAAAATTTAGGAACATTTATTAAACATTATATTTTTAACTTTAATATTTAGAGAGCAAAAAATTTATCCATGTATATTAACATTATAACGATGGGAAAAAAGGAAAAAAAAACCTTTTGTGCTGAAAAAAACAATATATTAGATAAAAGTATTTCAAAATAGGTTATTGTGGGATAGTTTTAACCTGGTATAAAATTTTAAAATTAGAATATTTTTGAATATATTGAAATTTTTAAAAAAGGAAATCTAATAGTGTGTGGAATCTCAATGTTTAGTAAAAGGTGAAGAAATAGGCTTAATTTAAATCTGAAAATTATTTTTTCTGTTTTACCAAGCAAACACTTATCGACGTTGGGAAATATTTGTAATTAAAACTACAATACACAGCATGGATTTAACTTTAACAAAATTTCCTCTACAAATACATTTGTGAAATTGCCATTGACTTGATTCTTACAGCATCTCAGTTCCAAAACAGAAAATCCTCTGGAATCGTTCAAATCAAAATAAAATATTTTCCCACTAAGTGACAGCTTTCTACATGACAAAATACCCTAATTCTTTGCAAAGTTATCTTCTTTTCTTAATATTATATATCTTTACATCTTTTTAGTTCTTACATAAAATACAGATCGTATGGCAATATTCTAGGCTAAGCGATGGAATTGCTAGGTGATATCCATCAAACTGATTGTTGTTGTTGTTGTATCCTTCCCGAAAAGAAGGAAGAAAGGTTGCCAGAGCTTGGACAGATTGGATTTCTACACGACAGATGGCGACACCACCTATCTCCAACTCCACAATTTAGGCATGGACTAAGGGGGAGCAAACTAATACTACGATCATATATTTGTAGTCATGAAAGGCGAAGGATCTATGGTCACGAAATTGTAGCCTTTTTTTATTTCTATAGAGTCGAGGGTTTGAGTTCTGGTTCTACTGAAAACCGTTTGCGTAGAGGGATTCACATGTACCTTATATTTATAGAGACGCAAATCATTCCCTTTGTTATGGTGTGGAAGTTTGGATATTGGAGCGACAGATAAAGTGTCGTTCTCGTCACTTGTTTGACTTCCCTTCAAAAACGTGATATCGATAAGCGATTAATCAATCGGCGATCACGTAATTGCTTACCACTAATGGGGAACATTTTAAATATTTTTGAGAACTTAGATATGTTTACGTACTAATAAAAAATGATTCGCAGGTAAATTGTTAGAAATTTTTTTTCTATTTAAAAAAAAGCATATTTTTTAAATAATTTATTCAAAAAATATTTTAAATTATGTTCTTAAGTTAATAAATAGTTAAAAATAAATTACTCTATTTTTTTAAACAAAAATAAATAAATAAATAAAAATAAACTGTTTTTATTGATACTACTATATTGTATCTTCAAAGTAGAGGAAGAAGTTTCCGTATTACACCACCGTTACATTTCTAAAAAGAACCTATGTAATAGTTTGAAAAGTCTTTTTGTGTGTGTGTCTCCTAATTCTCTTCTCCGCTATTAAATATATAGGCAATAACTACACATGCACGTTCTACAACAGATTAAGGGAGAGAAACGTATTCTTTGTGACTTTGTAGTAGGAAAAGGAAGTATGTATTAATTATAAAAGGAGGAAAATAATTGAGTGAAATACTTTTATATAGTTGAAGTTTCCTTAAGTCTGAAATTTTCTGGAAACATTCGAGTTACCAATCACCCATAATGGAATTTCAATTTTGTTACAAAAAGCGATTGAGCATTTTACTTGATATGCCCTATAAATAATTTTAAAGAATATTCGTGATTTTTCCTATAACTTAATCGTGCAATCTTTTCTTTGTACTGGAAAACAAAATTGAATATGTAATTACATTAGTAAATTAAAATTTATAGAAAAAAATTTTCCATCGAAAAAATGTGTTATTCTTTTATTTAAATTAGAAATAAAAGAAGTAAATTTTCCCCCCGAATCATATGAAACTTTCATTTGGAATTTGTGTAAAGGAACCAAAACCATATTCTATTTGAAGGAACAGTTTAGTTTCTTCGGAAATTTCCTGGCTACGTTTTTTTTTTCAAAGGAAAATGACAAAAAAATTTTTAAGTTCATTATTTTTAACATTAATGTCCCCAAGTTTCATTGCATTAAAAATTTTATTTGTCGTAGCCTGAATTGTAAAGGTCCAGTATTTCTCAATAAAATTCTTACAAGAAATTCTATAATTCTGTACTAATTTCATATAAAATTCATATCCATTCTTCGTTCGATTCGTTTAGTCAAGTCGTATAATGCAAGGTATGTCAGAAGCATAGTAGATCATTGAAAAGCACTATCTTTTCACTCTGGTATTTCATAGCTCTTTGTTTAGAAGGCCCAGACCGCAATCTCACCCAGATGTTCTTTTACATTCCATTCGAGTATTTCTTTCTTCCACTTACGAACGTTTTGAGTGACTTAAAAGTATGTGGCTTTCTGGGAATCTTTTTTACCATTTCCACGGCCTCATAAAAGCATTCCTGTTCGGAAGTGGCCTTTTCCCGCCTTATCACCCACCAGCGCCCCCTATCGGGCCAAACCGCGACTGTTACAATGGCGGTCTTTTCTGCTTGAGACGTCTAGGGTTAAGGAAAAATCCCATCAATCATTGCAGGTTCCGAGGCTTGGCTTGCATATGCTCAACCACATGCAAATCAGGACTGGCTGGTGCTCTATCAAAGTGAAACGTGCACTGACAGAACATCTTGTTTAACCTGACTTTCAAAAGCTTTACTGAGATAGAAGAGTTTTTTATTGCCGGTCCGCCATTGTACTGCTGCTTGTTCCGTTCTTTATATGCCGAAATGGAAGAAGTAGTAGTGCTTTTTTTCCCCGTGTCGCGTTTTTAGTTTATTTTTCTTCTTCCTCGTGCGATATCAATTTTATTCCGTCGACAGGAGAGCTCGATAAAAGTGAACTGAAGTGGTTTAAAATGGCGAAAGTTTATCGGCATTTTAGGCGCGTTTAACTGTGACTGAATGCGGAAATAAATTCCGATACATTGACTTCGCTATCGTCCATTCAAAAACGTATTTATATTTGGCTGTGATCCCTGTTTCCGATGCAAGAGGGAAATATTTGGGGCAAATGCCGTGTGAAAAAGGCAAAACGCTGAATGCAGTTTAATATGATGCTGTCAGGGGGCAAAGTGACAAACAAAATAGAGATAGGTGACACTTGATAAAAGCGTCTGTTGATGTTTTGTTAAGAACGCCTCGCAGATTCCATCGATCGGTATTAAGGATTTTATTAGAATATTTTCGCGTGTAAAGAGAGATATCAGAAAATATAGATATCATTCATGGCTTTAATTGTGACTGCAGAGGAATCAAAACGTATTGGCAAAGTAGTTTCATTAGATTAAAACGAAAAACGTTTAAATAAATCATAATAAAATAAATGTATCTCATTTTTAAGATGTGCTTTCGACATGAATATATAAGAATATAGGATTGTTGTATTAGTAAAGATATGCGCTTTTATTCCTTTTATTGAGAAATAAATTCCTTGCGTACACATAGCGCCTTTTTATTTGTATATTAATTGCTTTTTTTATAATTACCGTATTTTTCCGAGTAGAAGCCAGTAATTTATTGTACTTTTTTAGAGTTAGAATAAGGGGATTGGCTTATTTATGGATCCTCTGATTTCGGGGGGGGGGGAAACGTTATTTAAAAAAAATCATGTGTTTTTTTTAAATTTAGTTATGTGCAAGTAATATTATTTTTGAAAAACTTTTTGGGTATTTTGAATGGAATTTTTATTCTAGAAGGGAAAAAAGTCACACACATAAATCTTTCAAAGTTAGCGTCTGAATCAAAGTTTCCGAATAGTTCCTAGATTTACATTCCCTCATTGGAATTTCCTGATGCATATGTTCATCAGGCGGCGTTTTTCCACCAGGGCATGAAACGTAGGTTCAAGATAACGTCCCGTAAATGAATTGTTTTTCCCGTTTATTTTCCAAAAAAGAAATAGTGCAGAATGTAGGACTAGGACAAGCATTGTACAGAATAACAAACGATGGTAAAAAATATGTGTTAACTTCCGATAGGATTATCAGAAATAAAACTATCGTCATTGGCGTTTAATGGGTTCAATTCATGTGACGTCACAGTCACATGATAATGATAACCACGTAGCCAATTAGCTCAGAAACTCATGTGACGTGGTAGTCACATGATGAAAGCAATCACGTGTCTCCAGCTAATCAGTTCGCACACATGTACTTTGTTGTCTTCAACTTTTAGATTTTTCAGAAAAATTTTTCTTAAAAAGTACAAATGTGTCAACAACAGTAACGCACAAAGGCAGGCAAAATGCATTTTATTAAAAAAGTATATGCATAAATTGAAGCCCAGTGGTTAGGTGATAGTGTATCGTGCTTCCACACCACAGGTCCGAGGTTCAAATCCCGGTTTGGGCAAGGTCGACTTAGCCTTTCATCCCTTCAGTGGGTTGATAAAATGAGTACCAAGCTTGCTTCGGAACTGAACACAAGCGGTTTCACACACGTCAGATTGACCACTTGACGGAAACATCTGCGCATGCACCCCATCGCCTAAGGTCATGAAAGCTGAGATAGGCACAGCAGACCTTGGCCCTCATGGGCTGTTGCTCCACTGAGTTCAGATCAGTATATTCATAAATTAGGGAATTTTTTTTTAAAGATTTTAAAATCTTTTGAAGAAAATGTTTTTTCCATAATATATTTGAACATAATTACCCAAATATGAAATTTGAAATTTTATCTTTGTTTTACAAAAGAATAACAAGTACAGTTAGTTTGATGCCTGTTTTGAATTCAATGGAGAATACGTGTTTGTAATCATGTGATCGTTATGAGTTGATCCCATTGTACAGCAATTTTGTTGGATTAAAAAAAAAAACCGGTTGTCAACATATTTAAAAATTACAGGATCTTTTCCTCACAATTCGACTTGTATACGAGTTTCGAATTTCGGGCATATTTTTGAAGAAAAAAATGCATTTTTGATTTATACATAGATTCTCTTATATTAGGAAATATACGATATTTTATAAAATTTTCAAAGTATACATTTTTCTTATAATTTTATTGTATAAAAGTGGTCGTTTTAAGTAGTGAAAATTTATTTTCGATATAAAGGAACTAAGAAAAGTGACAGAATTTATATTACAGCTATAAAATTTTTTTTGGAAATAGGATTTACAGGTTTTGGAAAATTTTGTGCTTTCTATAATATTTCGTAGATATAATATATTTACCATTTTTACATTGATGCTGGGGTCTCAGGGGTATTAACTTTTTCTGGAGGACTGAAAATATAAACAATATTCAAATACATATAACTCTTTTAAATTAAAATTAAATATTTCGAATCTTTCACACATTATTTATAAAAGAAAGAGGCTTCAGAAAAGGGTATAAAATGTTTAAAATATAATCATAATTTTAAAAATTATAAGTATATGAAAATAAGAAATTTTTTTATAAGAAATATTTATTAAATTTGACTGCGCGCACACTATATTTTCTAAAATAGTAGCCTGTGATGCATAAAACTTTATAGAATTATAAAATGTATCATGCACTTTAAGCCCTAGTAAATTAGGAATAATATGTCTTTTGTATTTCAAAATATTTGAAAATATTAAAACTTTTTAAAAATGTTTTAAAAATATAATTTTTAAAATTTTTTTAAAAGTATAATTTATTATTCTATTTATTTAAATTTACTACTGTGTAATAAGGATACATTTAACTTTATAAATCAACTTATTGCTAGTAATTAATGCTAATACTTTTGAAAACAGCATGCACGCAGTAAAACTTAATTAATATTTCTTATAAAAAATTTCTTATTTTCATATGTTTATAATTTTTAAAATTATGATTATATTTTAAGCATTTTACACTTTTCTGAAGCTTTATTCCTTTATAAATAATGTGTAAAAGATTTAAATTATTTAACTTTAATTTAAAAGAGTTATATTTATTTGAATATTGTTCATATTTTCAGCCCTCCAGAAAAAGTTAACACTCCTGAGACCCCTTAAGTCAGCGTTTCTCAAACTGTGGGGCGCGCCCCAATTGGGTGGCGTGATAACTCTACGAGGGGGGGGCGCGAACATATTGAAAAGTCGAAAACTAGAGATTATTTAAGAAAATTACTAATCTAGTTAAATAAACGGAAAAAAAAACTAATTTGACACAATAAAAAATAAGACACATTTACAGATACAATGCACTTATAAATGTATTTGTACTGCACAACGTGTTTTTTAATTAATTTAGAAATACTAAGTTAAGGACAAGTTTAATAATTTCTAATTACTCCATGATCTTGTCATATACAAAATTATATACAAAAATAAATACTTATCTTGATAATTTGTACGGTTTACAATTAATCCCTTGGCTGTCGATTAAAAGTGCCACAAGTCGCTCCCCAATGCCACTGTTTTCCAAGTAGGCAGGCATATGTGATGTATTGGGGGGGGGGAGGGAAGAAAAGGAATAAATAAGCAAATCCTCTGAAATAAGTAAATCCTTCGCAAACACTTTCAAGTCCAATTTATTGCATTCCAAAGATTTTATGGATAGCAATACAAAGAGAAGATCGTACTTCAGAAAGACGTTTATATACGTCAGGGGAAATTAACTCTTTGGCTGAGTGAGACGTTTATATACGCCCTATATTGTTATTTTTTATGTCAGTTATTTTTTTACCAAAAAATTACGAATACATTTGTGTTATTTTCTTTAAAATTTTAAATTATACTAAAATTCACCTTCTATCATAACTCAACGTTACACTATTCTTTCTACATTATTTTAAATTAAATTTATTAATTGTTATTTAAAATTAAAAGTTTCTAATATTGAACTTGACGGCATTTTTTGGCAAACAAAAATCCATTTTAAATGGCTCAATGATAATAATAATTATTATTAAAAAAAAACTTTTTAACTTCAAAAACCGTAATTTTTAAACTAATTTTTTGCTAGATTCTTCAGTTTACTATCATTTATGAATATGTAACTAGTGCAAAAGTAGGAATAATCAGTCATTCTTGTATTACGAAAGCTTTCAAATTAATTAGTTATTTATTAAATAAGACTTGAAACGACGGATTTATTTCGTTAATTTGCAAAAATTAATTTGATTCCCATAAATTGTTGGGAATAATAGAAATATCTGGATCACAAGCCATACTTAAGTTTCCATCCAAATCCCAATGTCATATCGAATTACAATTATACCTCCAGGCGGCAAATGAATTGTTCAGTGTATTAAGGATCATATGGCTTCCAGACATCGGAACTTTGCGATCGAAATTTAAAATTTATTTGATTATTTTAATTAATCTAATAAGCTATGCGAATCAGAATTCGTTATGACTTTAATAAAAGGAGTCTTGATAAGTTGTATGTTTAGAAACGATGAATAAGGGAGATGGTATATGTGTGCGGGGATTTATTTTAGAAAATTTTATACAAAAGCTCTGAATTAAAAAAAGTTTAAAAAATTACATTTATTCAATTTAAAAAAAAAGAATTATTGTAAATTGGAAAACAATAAAGTGATCGAAAACACAGTTTGTTGTGAATTTTTTCGTCTTGTGCCTCATTAGGTAAGATAAAGGATTATTTTCTTCTTATTAGAAATCTCTCGTTGAGTAACAATACCTTATTTTAATTTGTACAATTATTAAAATTAAGTAGGATTAGATTAAATAGAATTGCATCTAACTCTTTTCCTTACATGGCAGTTACGTTCTTAGAAAATCATTAAAAAAATCGTGTAAAAAATACATGCGACATATGGTAAATTTGGGGATATGTTCAACAACTTTAAAAATAGTATAAGAAAAAAACTTTAAATATTTTCGCTAAAAAAAGTGCAAAATAGTAATAATGAAATTTATGTTACATATTTACAAAACAAAAACAATTCATTTTTCTCATTAAAAAATATTAAAATTACTAGATTGTTACTATTCAATCTATAAGTACATAGAACATATAAAATTCAAATCAAAATAAGGAATAAAACAACTAACAACTATTCATCGCTACTTGACAACAGGCGTGCAAGTTTATTACGAACTGAATTAAAAGGGCTATTATTAATAGAAGTGTGACATATGTCTAGTACAACTGTTGGCTTTAATTCAAATGAAGAATTTCGTCCATGCTAGAATCAAAAATTCGCGTAAAATAGTATATGTGTCAACCATGTTACTTCAAAATCGTGCAAAAAAGAGTTGGGTATATTATAATCAAGGGGGTCTAAGTACTATTCTTATTCTTAATTGTAAACAAACAGAAAGGTGCAATGTAGGTGTCTTTGTCTTTTTAAGCAGTTCTTAAGATCAATCGCTCGCCTGGAATTTTTAGTAACACATTTATACATATTAAACTAGGAAATTCAGTTCATTTAAGCTCAAATATTTTTCATATTTTTATAAACAAATTAAGAAAACGAATGGGGACTCATTGAAATAGCTAAGACTCTGATAGGGAAGAATAAAATCATTTACAAAATGTAAAATTAAAATTAGAACTCAGTGCAAGTTTAGATATTGAAAAAAAATTGTTTAAAAAGTAATTTAAATTCAGTTACGTAAGATGTGACTGTTAAATTCCCGGATTGCGCATACCCTTGCAGTTAGATTTGGTGTGAAGCAGTGGGGAAAAGAATATAGTTGACCTTGATCCTTCCGGTGCTGTTGGCACGTTATTTCATCCCTCTATCTCATAGGATCCCAACCTTTTCTGAACTGGCGCCCCCTTTTCTAGTGAATATTTCGACACCACCCCCTCCCACTCTAGAGAAATAAGAGTGTACGTAATACATGGCGAAAACAAGAATAAAATTTTAAAAAAATATTCTATTACTTATTGAACATATTTTTTAATTTAATTTTTTTCTACAGCCCCAATTTTTTTTACTTGCGGATCTGAGACAGGTATTGCCACAAATCTATTTAAATGTGTAATATTTAGTCTTAGATATTATATTGTTGTAAATTTAAAAAAGTGGATTAAAAGTTTTAGCTTACCTGTTTTAAAGACAGGCAGGGGTTTTGATGATATGAAGTAATTCATAATAAACTATTGCTTTATAAATTAACATTGACTGACAGTTTCAGCCTTTAAAGAATCACACGTTAATTCCTGGTTAAAGTATTTAACTATGTTTCTTCGATAAAATATACGTAATAAAATACAGTGGACGAAACCTTTTTTCCTGCCGCTCACAGACAAAGACAACTCGTGCACTACAGAAATGAAAATGCACTATATCATTCGATTTAATGTAGGTCTGAATGTAATGCAATCTTTAAGTTCCACTTCCCGAACTACCGAAATATGTGAATTTTCGCACATGTGATATAGAAATTATTTAAATACATACAACCAACATAAGGTAAACAGTATTAAAGTTTACTTTTGTTAGTACATAATCAGCGTCTTTTTTAAATCTTTTTTTTTATAGATTATATTTGTTTAATCTGCCCAAGCCCTTTCGCACCATCTCAACGCTTCCTTTATTTTCTCTGGGTCTCTGGACTGAAAGCCTTAAACGCCCACAAGGAAGTGTTATCGCCCACGTTGAGAACCTATTCTCTATATAGTTCAGTTAGTTTTTTATCCTTTTTTAAGTAAGACGTTGTTTTGTCGAAGTGTCGCGATCATGATAAACTTAAAAATCAAACTGTGCATAAATTTGTAATTAGTCGTGAAATTTTCTTTTTAAATTAACTCCAGCTGAATGTTTTAAATTAATAAAAGATGTTTTTTTGAGATCATTGCACGTCATGTAGTTAAATTTTTGAATAGCACAAATAATTTTCGGGAGATCGGGGGGGGGGGGATTTGAAGATAATGAACGTTCTGGTCTCGATCTGTGACATGAAGAACAGACCATGCTCCTCGTTTTTATTCGATTTTAATGGCATCATCATGATTGATACTAAACAGTGAAGCAGCAGTACAACATTTAGGTCATGAAAAAGCTTAGAGAAATAGTAAGGAAGTAAAAGTCAGATCTCCAGAGCAACAACACGTTTATTTTGCACCAAGACAGCATCTCGGGGCACATTGCGCTCTCTGCGAAACACTTCTTGATGGAAAAACGACCATATAGTGTACTCGAGCATCCACCGTACTCATCAGATCTCGCACCTTACGAATTCTACCTGTTTATTAAAGGAAAAAATGCATTGATGAGAACATATTTTTAGTCTGTAGAAGAGGTGAGAGCAAAAAGGGCAGACTTACTGAAGATGGTGACACCTAATGAGGCACAGCACTGCTTTGAACAGTGGAAAACTCGAATGCAGCTAAGTATTGATAAGGAAGGGGAGTATGTTGAAAGGGAGATTGAAAGGTATTTGTGAATTGTTTTCAATAAAGCAAATTTTTTAGATTAGTCCGATTATTTAATGGTCACACCTCGTTTGTTTGCTATGAAGAATTTTGGTGGCCTATTTTTTTTCATAGTTTGGATTCCTGATTTCAAATACGTTCGAAATGCAGATAATTCTAAATCAGTGATAAAGGAATGATAGTGTAATAAACTTTTTAAATACCTGGTAATAATATATTAGGTATTCCTTTTATTTTCCTGGCTTCAAAGCTTGGATTCCTGATTTCAAATACGTTCGAAATGTGGATAATTCTAAATCAGTGCTATAGGAATGATAGTGTAATAAAATTTTTAAATACCTGACAATAATAGATTAGGTATTCCTTTTATTTTCCCATTGTTTCTCTTTTTACCTTTTAATCATGTCACTTTCCTTCATATATCATATATTCCTTCTCTTCTTAGTATCACAATACAGACCAGTGCATTGTTTTAAATTTCAAATAAAACGAATAATTATCTTTTTCAAACAACTTTTATCTGAAAATAAGTGTATCTTTTTCCCTTTCCCCTTCATATTCACCGTTATTTCCCATTAAACTCATGAAACACGTGGGTCCATAAATTCTTTTACAGATGGGCTTCAGTGTTTTCGATCGGACGCTGATTGTTTTGTGCTGATGTTGGATTGGCTTCCTGCGACATTCCGCCTCCCTTTTCGTCCCCTCCGGCATACTCGTGCATACTTCAACAGCCCCCCCCCTCTTCAATATGTGGACCTGGTCACCGGGGGCATTTAGTTTTTATTGTCTCCGCTTGCTCTCAGTTCCCCAATCCCTGAGTTTTAGAGATACACACAATTTCTGAATCTATGGAAATGCTTCAGACACAGCTGGACCCTTCAAGATGGGGGAGCGTATATTTAATTTGAAATAGATATTTCTAGATTGAGTTTGATTTCTGATTACAGTAAATGATTTTCAGGATCTATTAAATATTCCATTTGAGTTATTCAATTCCTATTTTTTATTAGTTCACTCTCTCTATATATATTTAACTTGTTAAAATTTTCAATTGTTAATAAAATGCATTTTAAAGTACTCAATTGAGCCGAAACTTTATATGCACGCTTATTTTGGATGACCAGTAATTTAATTATAATTAATAAAAATTAATTGATTAAAACTAATTATTCAAAAATTACAAATACAGCTTCGTTGGCCTCATTTTTGGCGACGGGTCAAAACTTGAAAAGTTTTTTCTCACATTTTAAAGCGCTCATTTGAGCTGAAATTTTCTATACACTATTGTTTTGGATAACAATACTATAATTTAATTATAATTAATTATTTAAAGAATTACAGATACAGCCACGTTGGCTTCATTTTTAGCGACTTGGGTCAAAACTTTACAAGATTTTTCCCCCTCACGTTTCAAAGCTGAACAGTAGAACTGAAATTTTATATGCACGATTATTTTGGATGACAATGAGATACTTTATATAATTAATAAAAATTAATTGCCACTTAATGTTGTGATTCTGTCATATGTATATACATATTTATATTAATTGTAACTATTTAATAAAAATAACTAAAATAAATTTTTGTTGTTGATTGAAGTAGGAATTGACTTAAAAATGTTTTTATATTACTTGTTTTTGAATAAATGTCAAAGAAACTTAGAAAAAAATAACAATGAAAATTTTAAGGTCGATTAAGGTCTTATTATAAGAGAAATCCGTCAAAAACTTTACTATACTTTATGAGAGGAACGAAGTACAATGAAACATGTTTAACTCGAAAACGCTTAACATGAAATAATACATCGCTACCGACAAACTACTATGAATTTTCATGCATTTTTCCACTTAACACGAAAAGAAAATCGCTTAACACAACATTTTCAGTTTGAGAATGAGCAAAATACGAAAAACACCAACCGCTCATGCGATGTTTAAGAGGGATGTGAAATGAAAGAGGGGTGGTTTCACATGTTTCGTAGAAAGAAAGCTAGCTTAGTTTTGAAATACCCTCGGAATAGCATGGGACATGATCCATTTGGGAATTTGTTCAAAGCTGAAAAATTCATTGATATAAATTCTGACGACAAAAATTTTATTCTATTAAATCGTAATTCTAACGGTGAAAAAAATAACAAAATGGACAACATAGAACAACTAGATGCTGAAAAAATAATGCAAAGAAAAAAAATCAGATTATTTTCCAAAAAAGCTCAATAAATTTGTGTTTTTAAAAACTTGAAAATTTTGTATTAAATTTCATCAAGCTCTTGTGAATACTTTTGTTTCGTTGATTTTTATGAAATACATGTACAATATATATAAATATCTACGTAAATGGTGTACTCTAATAAACTTAACTTTATTAAACATATGTTTTTTTTTGCGATATCCTTTTACACGAAATTCTTTAAGTACGAAAAAATAATACAGTCCCCTCAGTTTCGTGTTAAGCGATTTTCACTGTAATTAATTAATAAGAATATATAATGGAAAATCACCATGCTGTATTTGTTTCGATAATATAATTAAGGTCATTTGGTGTAAAAGCATTAATAAAATTTTATTAAAATTATTGTATTAAAATGTAAATTTTCTTCCTCCTTCTCTGACAGTTATAGTTTTTTGCAGAATCTTAAGATATCATCAATTAATTTTTAAAAGTATTATATATTGAATTGAAATTTGATATTTATTTTAATAGTAATTTAATATTAAGAGGCTTTAGAAGTAAAACCGATTTTCTGTTCAAAATGTCGGAACCAGTTCCAAAATATTTATTTTGTTAAAAAAAATTTTCTAAAAAAAATGAAATTCATAGCATTAAACTTTTTTTTCATAGTAAAGTTTTTATATATTTTTAATTTTTTAAAACAAAAAATCTTATTTTTATAACAACAACAACAACAACAATAATAATAGTAATTAATGTTGTTTCACAGTAAATCTAATGTTTAGTGAAATATAAAAAAACAAATGATGAACTGTTATGATTCATTTCAATGGTATTGTGTAAAATTGCACTTTTTTCTTAACTTTAGAATTACAGAATTTTGAGCCCCAATTAACGTTATTTTTAATACTTTTTAAATTAAAATTTCAAATATTTTTTTCTTTAAAAATTACTTTTTATGCTGATTTTTTTTTTGCTTTTTGATACCTCTATTTAAACTTCCTATATTAAAATACATGTCACTATAGTCATAACTATTATTCTATATTAGCTTTATTATTTACAGTACTTTTACATGAATAAAAATAAAAATGCAAGTTAAAAATTTTTAATAAATTTTTCTTTTCCGGTAAGTCCCCAACTAAGTAAAATTTATAAAATATGAAACTATACTAAAAATTCAATGAAAATACAAAAAATTAATGATAAAATAAAATAAAATAAAACTAACAAGAATTCAAATCATGAAAAAGAGTATGAAAGCGTGAATATTCCACATTTTGTTCTTATTGGAATAAGAAATGCAGATTTTACAGTCATATCAGTTTCATAAATTATATACTTTATATGAAGTTCAAATTATTAAACAATATTAATATTCTTAAGCATTTAATATCCTGTTTTTGTAAACAATATATTTTACATTATTTCATTGGAATTAGTAAATTGTTCAGGACTTAAAAACATAGCTGTGTAGCATTAAATTCTGAAATAAAAAGGTTAAAATGGATATATATATATAAGGAAAATAGAAGATATTGACTATTGAAAAACATAGATTATAAGAAATAGGAGAAATTTTTTTAAAAGAAACTTTTTGTTTTCTATATTTTAAACTAATTTCATAGAAATAAAAAAAATCGAAAATAAAATATTTTGCAATGATTAAAAATTGTGGACTATAGACAGCTCTTATGAGAAACACGGATGAATTCTCAAAAATATATAGATGCATATATTAGAAGATAAGGGAATATATCAAAGGGAAGTAGAACTTTGTTCAAAAGCCCGCTGTGTGTATGGAGTCGCATTTAATCTGTAAAACAGTTTTCTTGGCAGGGTGAATCTTACTGCCAAAGAGCCAACTGTAACATGAAATCAAGTATCGAAAATGCAAATAAATAATTTAATAGATTGGATTGAATATTCTCCATCTTTAACTACATTGTACCTATACGCATTATACATGATTGAATGGATTTATATCTATTATATCTGTCTGAGCAGAGAATTTCTATCCATTATTTAAAGATCTAATCTGTCAGTAAGATGGTTACAGTTTAGCTCCAGGTCTTGTCATTGATTCGATATTCGATGAAAATCTCAAATAATAATGAATATGTCCGATTGTTGTATGCATCAGTATTGCGCATATGGATTCAAGAAAAATTCGATAAGCAGGAGAGATAGATATTAGCTTTTAATGTATGAATTGAATTTAAATTTTAAAACTTTATTTCCCAAACTATGTGTGATTGTGTACAATGTATCCTTTCATGCAGATGTGGCAGAATGTAAATAAATAAAAAATAAATAAAAATTAGAATTAGAATTGTAAATTTTAAAATTTTTATAAATTTTTATCTAAAACATTTTAAACGTTTTCCCGTTAAGTTTGTTAAATTAATAAATTTTAGTAAAAGTTTAGAATGTTTATTAATATTTAAAAAATACAACTTTTTTTTATTGAAAGCACCAAATTTAGATATTACAGAAACAGAAATTTGTTTCCTAAAATTAATTTTTCATTCTCTACAAATAATTTATTGTTTATTTTTGCTTCACTTCAAACCTACGCATCTTGTACTCTATAACTCTCTTATAACTTTACTCATAATTGTTTTGGTCAAGAAAATCTTTGTACGGAATTCTCAACAAAATTATAAAAAGCTAAAGATTTTCTTTTCAGGGTTGAGATAAATATAATTTTTATTGCACTGAAAGTTTTATTTCTAGATAAAGGCCAAAGAATCTGTAATGAAACATGTTTTTGAATTCCTTCTGTAGGTATAAATTAAATTAAATAACACCCAGAAAAAACAAAGTTCTAATTTGAAAACAATATTTCCTTTAATTATTGAAAAGACAGAAACATAAACATATTATGCTGCTGAAAAACTTCCCATTTTTAAATTTTTAGGCAAAAGAAATATAGATTATGTTTATCTTTAGCAAATTAAAATTTTTAACGTAGTACTACTTTTAGTAAAAAAAAACCTATTAAGAATGATAAATCGAACATAATAGACAAATAATCCCTGAATTGGTACAATTTTTGAATAAAATTATTTTTTATTGACGTTATTTACAAGAGCACCTCCGGAAATATACCGTTGACTCTAAAGTTAAAAAATTACAATATAAAGTATATCTCTGTATGATATGCTGCATTTATAGCCTCTATAACAGACGTAATTTTGATATACTGCATATTTACTATTCGGTTTAAATAAGTAATTTGAGGAATTTAGAAGGATTTTTCATAATTGTAATTAATATAAACAAATATCAAGCAAATTTCAACTCATATATTACTCTACTAAGGTTTTACTTACTTTAAAAATGCATTATTATTTATAATGTATTAATATGTTTATTAAAACCGAAGTAAATAACTATTACATTAATAAATATCTGAAATTATGCAATGAGCGTATAAAACAACACTATTGAAATTAAATAAAAAATAAGATTGTCTTTAACACTTAAATCTACTTTTTGTGTTTAAATTTAAAAAAAGTGTACTTTATCCATGTATAAGCAACTGATGATTATATTTATATATGCAGTTGGATAAATAATTTATTATTACAACAATTTATCTAAACTCATTCTGAAAAGTGATACAAACCGAAGACATATTTCAATAAATATAAAAAAAAATGATTCCTAACGAAGTGAAACCATTTTGTTTATGAGTTTGATTATTTCTTAATTTTTATTCATTGACGTGTTATGACTTAAGACAGTCTAAGGCTTTCTTTATATCTTTTTTAGTGTAGAAATCATTAATTTTTTTAATAAAAAAGCATTACTATTCCTGGTTTATTTTTGTATACTTCTTTGAAACTAATATTAGAGATTTAAATAAATAAAAAGTCATGTATTTTTATTTTAATTACTATTTAACTGCGTATTCAACAATTAATAGATATATAATTTATGAATTATTTTATATATAACACTCATCCTTGGATTTAAATTAATTACCGTAATAATACTTCTGTTGTTACGTACATACTTTAACATACCCTCGTTTTAAATAAAATAAAAGTTAAATGAAGAGAAATAATGCTTATTTATATTCTCAGTTTATTTTATTGCTGTATGTTTTGAAAAGACTCCACCATTTTAAAACTAGTGCGCTTTATTTACATTCATTCTCTCTTTTTCCACCCCCCTGTCCTTGTAAAAAATAACTCACAAGCACCCAGACTTAATCGCTTGGCTCTTTCAAAGAAAAATAGATGGAGAGAGCAGTAATAAGAATTTTCACAACGATCCCCTCTATATAGGCAGGGAAACAAAAACCAAGAAATTAAGAAGAAAGAAGAAGAAAAAAGAGGTATCGTTTGCTCCCCCCTCTCTCGTTTCATCAGCATCCTGCTCTTTCTCTTCAATTCGTGCTTGACTTTATTCTAAGGATATCCATTCACTAACGGCCTCAAACACGAAGAATTCCAATAACAAAAGAGAGCCAATTGATAGAGAAAATATATGGCAAGCAATAGCAAAAGCACGTAAAAATGCTCCGATGTACAAAATTGAACTATAAAACACTACAGTCACACTTCCCTCTCTCCCTTAGATGCTGTTTTCTCATCCCTCCACCCTGAGTTTTTGGGCCCCACCCCCTCAGTAGTTTCCTTGCTATCCAAAGCACACTCGTAGTTCTATTAGAAATGACAGTATTTGTTCTTTTTATTTTGTTGCTTGCGTTTTAGATGTGCAGCGTCACTTTTTCTCCTGTTATGTAAACTTTATATATTCCCCCCCCCTTTTAGCTCGATACCAATGCTTAGCTATTAGTTTTCTGAATTAAAGAAGTTATTTTTCAAACCTTTATATAAATTTGCAACTGGGGTTCTTTATTTGTTTTATTTTGCATCATGCACTGATTGGAGGTTTTTGTGTAACACACACATATGTATATACATAATTATTAATAATATATTAGATTACTATAACTTTACTTAAGACGGCACAATTAGCATGAAAGTAACATGACAATACAGGACAAAATAGGTCACAGTGTGTGTATATATACAGTGGTGGCCAAAATTGTAGACACTTTTTAAAATTGTTATGTTTTTTAAGTTTGTATATACTTACAGAAAATGTTACGTTGCACAAAATCCCAAGTATTTTATATCATTTTAAAGATAATTTAGTACTGAATTCAATACACAAAACCAAATTCAAATATTTGCAAAGTAAAAAAAAGTTCTACTGATATAACTATCAGTATACATTAGATACAGATGATTGCAACGAGTTATCAGTGCTTAAGTGGGGTAGTCTTTATTTTTTATTACAACATCCTATGGATGTTTCATTGAGCTGAAAATAGTTTTAAGCTCTTTCTCTGTTATTACATGATGCCAGGAAACCCTTATATTCTCAATTAGTTCCTTTTTATTTCACATGGAGACCTCAATCGGACTAGGGTCTTCAAATGGTGCCACAAGTTTTTGATAGGATTAAGATCAGGATTGTTTCCTGACCAGAACAACAACTCAGTGTTCTTAGAACGATACCAGTCTTTCGATAACTATACTGTGTGTCAAGGAGCAGAATCTTACTGAAAAATAAACGAAGTATTATTGGTAAATAGAACCCTGATAGAAACTAGAAGTTTGGGTTATAGAATGGTGATAGTGTATTTTCTAACATTCTGTGGCCCATCGACGATATGAAGACGACTAATACCACCTGCTTATATGCATGACCAAATCTTAAAACTATGTCGGTAGTTCACTGACTCCTGGATTCACTCTGGGCTCATTTCTCTTATTCTACGTCTTATATATTTTCGGCCATCACTACCGAATAATGATATCTTAGTTTTATCCCTCTATATAACTTATAAACTTCAATCATTTGTCCAATTAATGTGTTCCTTTGATCACTGTAGTCTTTTTTTTAGCGCTGTTGTATATTGAGATAAGGGCTTTTTTTCGTGGAATTCTACCTTTTAGTCTTACATCTGCTAATCTACTCCTGATTGTTTTTGAACTGCCAGAAACACCAGCATCATTCAAATAACTTCTGATGGCCATTGATGTCATTCTTCTATACTTGAGACACAGTACTTTTATACTTCTGTCTTTAACAGACGTGGTGCACCTTTTTCAGCCTTTTCCTGCTTGGTTTCTTATTAAATTTGTCTCCTGACATCTTAAACTAAACTTCCAGTCTCCGGATGAAGTTACTGAACCACCCCCACCTATCTTGTAATTTTAACATAAGAAAGACAGATTTCTTATCATACATCTCTTTCTAGGCATCTAATCTACTCTTTTATTTGTTGTCATTGCTTATTAACTAAATATCACAGTGGTCCTGACCAGGAAACAGTCCTGGCCTCAATCCTATCGAAAACTTGTGACATCGTTTGAAAACTCTTGTCCGAATGAGGTACCCATAAAATAAAAAGGAACTATTTGAGGATGCAATTATTTCCTGGCATCATGAGAAACAGGAAAGAGGCACAGAGAAATTTCCTGGCACAGAGAAAGAGCTTAAAACTATTTTTAGCTCAATGAAACGTCAATGGAAAGCTGTAATAAAAAATAAAGGTTACCTAACTAAGCACTGATAACTCACTGCAATCATCAGTATCTAACGTATATCGATAGTTATTACAACATAACTTTTTTTTGCGTTGCAAATACTTCAGTTTTGTTTTGTGCATTGATTTTAGTATTAAATTATCTTTAAAACTATATAAAAGACTTGTCATTTTGTGCAACGCCACATTTTCTATAAGCATAATAATATAACAACTTCAAAAAGTGTCTACAATTTTGGCCATCACTGTATATAACAAGCATGCACAAACGAACGTGCACACACAGGATATTTCATAAAAGACGGGCAGAACTTTAAGAGAGGAGAGTACAAATCCACAGTAAAAAGGCTTCTTAGAGATGTTTTTATTTATTCATTATTTTATAGAACCCCAAATTTTCGATACCATAAAATTTTTCAGTGAGTGTTAACTGATGAATATTTTAAATTTTGCTTCATTTGAGTCATCCTTAAGACAAAATTAGATTTTTTGAATGTAATCTTCAGATATCTTCGACTGCACTATTTATATTTTTGTCGATTATTTCCTTGCTCTTTTTTATAATTTTTTTTTAAAAAAATGTTCCGTATATTCCCTAACGGTAGCAAATCTCTCTTTCTGTTTAGTTAATTTTAATGGAATACTAATATTTTTCTACTACAAATTCGAACAAATAAATATTTTTTTTAAAGTTTTCTTGCAATTTTAAAAATAGAAAGTACTTATTTATGAATATTTTACAAGATATACATCACATTTCAGGGATCTGAAATATATTCTAATTATGGACATTTTATCCGAGTAAAAATGTAGCATTTTGTACTTGTATTTCGGTTGCTGAAGTCGAATGGTTGTAGTCAAGAGCTATCTGATTAATAATGTTCAAGTCTAATTACGGGGTTGAGTCCAAATTAAACCAAATTTACCTTTGCTTAATGTGGAAAAAAATTCTTGTTCCCCTAAAGATATGACGTGAATTGGAGCTAATGCACGTCAAATCTGTTGGAGTTCAAAATCCTCACGTGGGATAATTATGGAGAAAGAGTGGACCAAAATATATATATATATATAATTAATATAATAAATAAAAATATTCAAATATTGACCATTTTATATGAAAAGGATTCAAATTTATGAGGTTTATCGTGAATGTTTAGAGGATCTTGAATAAGGCATAGAACAATAGACATCGAATTTTCATATCTCAGTGGGTGCAATACTAGCAACTTTTGCACTTTTAATAGTCGATGCATTTTAATTCCTCGATTGGCTTAGAAGTCAGACAAGGGAGGTATATTGAGGTATTATTTTATCTTAATTATAACTATGGAAGTCTATTCTCACATTTGCCTTTATGTAACTCTAAAGAGACATGAATTACCAACTTAGCAACGAGTACATTTTTTTTTAAAGAAAAACTATCCACATTAGAATAGGGAAAAGAAAGTGAAGTTTTTTGAAGGAAAATTGTAGAAAAGAAATGGTCTTTTTTGAAGTTTTAATATCATTTTAAACTTGTATTTTTCTGCCCTATATATTTTTATGAAAATAATGATAAGAAAAATATATTATCATGCTGGTTTTTTTAAGAATAGAAATAATGTTTTACCAAGTTTCTTACCAGAATTTTCTTCAAATAGAAATATTTATTTAATCCATTTTTGAACATTTCATTAAAATATTTATCTTAGTGGCTTTTATTACCACTAAGTGTTTTTTTTTCGAAGTATCAAAATATTTCATGAAATATATATATAAGAGATTTTTGAAAGTAAGAAGAGAAAATGAAACTTTAAGAGAAATGAAACTTTAACATATTGACCGTTGTTAAAAAGGTTGCGGTAAATTATAAACTGATTAATTTGAATAAAAATTTCAAATGCAGTTACAGAAATTCAAGCGATAAACTGTAAATGTAAAATAAACTCTAACATTTCTAAAACACGGGCGAATTAAAAAAAATTTCTAATTGCAAGTGAGTTCTTGTACCAACAAATGAATAACAAAAATCCCATACTTATTTTTTTACTAAACATATCTAGAAGCGGTTAATTTCACATGACGTAAAAACATTTTTGAAATAGCATATGACGTCATAGTTATTTCTTGACAAAGTATTGACGTCACGAATAACAAGTCATGTCGTCATATGTGTGTCATAATGTAATTCCTCCATGATTTCATAACTTTAGGAACTTTTTTCCCGCTATCTGAAAAAAATGTATTTTTACATGGCATGTATTTATCTCAATAACATTTGGTTGAAATTGTAAAAAATATTCTATTTTTTTTATTCCAAGAAAATTACTTAGGTTTTTAATATCACCTGGTTATAACTTTAAAAAAAATGATATATTTAAAAGTAAAATGTAAATATAAAAATATTTTATGCTGTGGTGATTTCCATAAATCTGTTCACGCTATTATTTACTGTCAGATTACATACAGATTACATCTATACAGTATGTAATATTACCAGTACAAATTTTTGGTATCTTTATTTTGTTTGTATCGCATGATTGGTACTAAGATTTTGTCTTAATTTTGCATTAAGATAAGATTTACAATCTTATCCGTGAAAAAATATCAAGAAAGTTAATTGAATTCGGTAATTAAATTTAAAATTATTTTTCAAGAATTATGTGAATTAATATAAATAAATTAAGCTTACCTACAACACATTATATAAATTGGTTAAAAAATTTTTATTGAAAAGCCACCTGCTGTAGACTGTTATATAAAAAAAATTTATGATTTCTTTCTTGTGCAAATTGTTTGTTTAGATTTAAAAAACACAGAAATAATTAGCTATCAAAACAATTTATTTGAATTACAAGCATGCATTTATTTTTCTATGGGTTTTTAAAAACAGTCATTATAATAGAATTATGAATATAAATATATGCAAAAGATAATTTTGCCTAAGTTCCCTAAATTTTTCGTTTAATTGTCGAGATTTCTTTTGTGTAATATTACCAAGTAAAAAAAAATCATTTAAAAATGGCAGATCATTTTGAGGTATCCGATTACTTGCGACAACTTTTTTATTTTAAAAAAAATAGAGATATAAAGATTTTTGTGGTTTTTAGATTTGTTTAGTATATTTTAAGAAAAATGTACTGAAATTAAGAAAATAAAAAAAATTATTTTTATTAAAATGGAAAATTTATTAAAAATTTACAAAAAATAACATAAACGGAGCCCATTTTGTATCAAAAGTTTATTAACAAATTTTCAATTTCAATGTCATGCTATGTGATTCCTTTTTGAAATCACCTTCAGGATAAGAGATATTTTAATTTGTACAAGAACTGCAGTACTTTATATTAGTTATTATATGAAATTGCTTTAAAAAAACACTGATTATATTCATATAAGGGACTGTAAATTTTGTAATAAATGGATTGATACATATGAAGGTTAAAGCACTTCTACTATTATACAGAACTTATACTATTATACATACACAAAAAATCTCAGTTAATTATACTTAAAACTTTTTGAGCAATCGCTGACCCCGTTTGAGGATTTTCAAAAAGACACATTTCGAGTATAATGTGTTTTAAAGTATGACTTCTTGGTTAAAGTAATGTCATCTTCTTTAACAAAACGCTTGTAGTTTTTGTTCTAGTAAACGGAAAATAATAAACTTGGCATTTTTATAAAGGTAATAAGGTGGTCTATAAAATAAATTCATAAAAGTTTTTGTCAATTTTTGACAAATTCACAATTTTAGGGTAGTTGGACACCTTAAATAAATTTTCGATGCTACCTTGTTTGCATATTTTTCATTTTGTGACTTGAAACAATTTCAGAGGTAATTAACAATATTTGAGTTAATTATCATGTAGCGGATTTCACACGCACTTTAATATTAATTTAACAAGACACCATATGGAACAAGTAACGATTGATTTCTTATTGAAGTTATGTCGGAATTAAACAGGTATGCATTGTAGAGAGAGAGAGAGAGAGACTTGTAGACTTTTCCAATAATTTCGATTAGAACCCATATGATCATAAGTCACCAAAATAGGTTGCCAACATGGTCGCTAAATTGTTAAAATGTTAATCTAGTCGCCAAAAATGAGGCCAACTTGGCTGTATCTCCAACATTTTGCCAAGTTCTCACTGAAGCGTCATTATAATGTAAGGGATGGAGTTGCTGGTGAATGTCACAGTTTTTATCATAAATTAAAGGCAACTGAAAGTGATATTAACTTATTGGACACGCAGTTTTAAATTATTTATACAAAATTCGTATTATTTGGTGAAAGATGAAATCTAACTAGTTGAAACAAATTATTAGTTGAATTTATTAATGATTGATTTTTGAGTAGACTTAATGTTGTTCAAAATAAATGTCACGCTTAAGTATTCAACGAAGTTTTAACTTAAAGTATCTTAGTAAGCGTAAGAAATTATTAATTAAGTACAAAAATAAGGCAGCAATTTTCTATTTATTATTGTATTAGTTATACAATGATTTTTAATTTCTTATAATACAAAAAATGAAGTGAAAGTAATTAACTTATTTAACATATAGAAATAAGTGAAAAAAGGGGTAAGGAACGAAAATTATTTGAAGAATCACTACAACTTCTTGCATTTCATTAAAATTTTTTCTCAAATTTATATTAAACTTTACTTTTGAATTACTTCGTATGCATTTTTAATAAACTCTCTTAAAATAATTCCCAATTCTTTCTTTTGTGAATTTACATTTTACTATCTTGCAATAGTAATTAATATTGTAATTAACTCTTCTGCACATAAAAATATTATTAATTTTCTTTAAACGGCTATTATGGAATGAGAACGCTTATACGTATTCATATAAGGCATTTGTGCAATGTTCCTTTAATTGAGAACCCATTAATATAACTAATGTTGAAGTATTGTAAAAAGTAACTCTTTATATAAAATATATTTTAAATATTTTTTTGCGTTCTGGTTTAAAAATAAAATTTGGTAATGATAAAATATTGCTAAAAATACATTAGGCGATTCTCAATTTTACAGACTTAAAATGTATGCATATTTTTCATTCTTAGTTGATATTTATTTTAACTTATTAATGCATGATTTTAAGCGCTTTTCACAACCAAAACGAAGAATTAAAAAATAGAAATATTTTAATAAAGAATAACAAACACAAATAAAAACTGAATTTATAACGAAATAACTGTAGGTTTTTAATATGCTGTATAGCAGTGAATTAAAGTTTGTGTTACACGATTATTTTTAATTAAAAATTATTATAAATTTAAATATTACCTTAAAAGTAATTTAGGGAGTTATTTTACATTTTAATTAATGAAGATTAGTTTTGCGCCCGAAAAATTCACATAAATTTATTCTTAGATGCGTTAATATTTCTTCTTAAAAGCACGTTTTTGATTTCTACTGTATTGAATATTATTTTTTTAAAGCTAAATTAAGTATACATTTATGAATTCAGCTACTAATTGTTGAAATATTTTGAAACAAAATTTTTGATTTTTTAAAATTATAGCATATTTAAGTTGAATGTGCTTTTGTTTGTAAATTTATGTTGAAAATTTGACACTAAAATCCATTTTTTTAAAAAAAAATAACAATAATTTTCTAATTTTTTTTTTTTGCTTACAAAACTATTTACAAAAATTGAGTAATGCATTAAAAACAGTTCTTAATTAATTAATTATCATTAATAAGCATAATTAATACTTTTAATTAGGAAGGGATGATTAAATTCTCAATTTTTCACTCTCAGAGAAACTGATGTATTTCCTAATTCTCATTTACCAGTAACATTTTTGGTTTTTATATATATATAGGACATGTTGACAATTAATAAAGATAATTAACTCAAAAACACACACCAAAGATTTACTTTATTATCATTCTTTTTTCTTTCTTTTCCCTTTACTTATACATCCTTATACTATCCAAACTAACCATACAGAAGACCGAAAAACTCCCGAAACCAGAAAAACAAGGCAAATATTTGCTTGCCTGCCAATCCCCTGGCAAAAATTACCCTCCATGTTTTCATCGGTGCAAACTTTTTATTAAAAGTAAACTTTAGCCCTGCTCTTAAGCTTGAGTTATGAACGGATTATCAAAAGCCATCACACATTCCCTTCCACCAAAACTTTTTCCTGCAACAGCAGACGATAGTTGAGGAATGGTACCTCGGGGGGTCATAAGGCACAGCGAGACCTCCCCTTGATTTACAGCCGGCCGAAGAATCCGCAACTGATCCCTTCTTTTTCCTGGCCCCTTGCATAAGCGGAGATTACAATAAGCTTTTTGCCCGCGCCTTCCCACTCTACACCTGAGCGCGTGCTTCTTGAATTTAAGATGGAAGTGGGGGGGGGTGGATTTAGTCCCCACTTTGCACTCTCAACCCATTGGCAGGCCCTGCTCCACCCCCGATGCATAGTTTGCATCGAAGCATGCTTCAAATATACGTACATACAGTGGAATGTTTAATGCTTTTGGCTCTCTGAGATGGGAACATTAAACAAAAAAATGTTAGCCCTTGATGGGAGTCGGGTAAAAGGGGTAAAGGGGTTTGTTGTGCAAAGGGGTAGGAAGTGAAAAATCGGACGGTGCATAATGGTTGAGGTATTTTTCACGTGTATCTTTTGTATTCTTGGATGGTTGTGGGTTAGATATCTTCTTTTAACGCGCGGGATCTGTGTATCTCGTATCATTTATTCATCAGACCTTTGTAAGTGCGTGTTAGCTGAATGATTCAGATATGTGTATGGTTATGTTCGAACTCACATTTTAAATTTAGCTCAAGGGAATATTATGAATTGATAATGTGCTTTCACTTTAATTTTTTTCTTTCCTAATATTTTTTTTATCAATTTAAAAATTGGGCACAATTTTTAATTTAACTATTTTCTTTACTTGGGTATTTTTCACTATTAAAGCTTTGTTGGCTGTTATGCATAATGAGTATTCTAATTAAAATTACTTTCACACTAGTCATTATGTATTTCTGTACTAGTAAGGGTGGCTGCGGTAACCTAGTGGTCAAGGTCATGAACTCGAGGCTGTGGCGTGTCATGAGTTCGAGCGCAGTACCACTGAAGCCTTGTAGGGGAGTCATGCACCTTAAATCTGATGAGAGCTCAAATGTCCTCCCGTTGGCATGGTGTTGAAGTTCAGAGAAGGTGGTACCAACTCAGGTGGTGCATCCTCGTCACTTGGCTATGGTTCAAAATTCTTCGGCAATAGCCCTCGTGCAGCTTTCAAGTGCCTCTTTCACCAAATTGTCGCTGCATCTACCTTGCCTTCCGATGCCTCTTCGAAACGCCAAGCGACTTCTCAGGGACAAATTTCGACAGAAAAGCATTTCCTTTTTTTACAGAGCTGGCTGTTGGTAAATCTTGATCTCGTCTTCTCTATGACCAAAGACGTGTTCAACTTTCTGTCCTACCTAGGGTAGAGGGAGTGCGATGTTTCAGAGTCATCGCCGGACATGATTACCTGCTGGCCTATCCGCTTAAGATTGGCCAGGGTGATTCACCGCTCTGACCTCTCTGTAAATCCATGGACTGGGGAGCATCTATCCGATTTCCCCGCTCTACTTCATGTTCTCTCGCAAGACAACTGTGGAGTTCTCCCTCCAGATAGTGCAACATCTGCTTTGTAGTGGACTGCAAGACGCCTTATGTCCGAGAGTACATTGGCGGTCATAATTTTAAAAAAAAGCTTTCTAGTGCAGCGTAAATATAACTCTCACTCTCTGTACTAGAGGGTACAATCATGAACCTCAAGACTAGCGATATAACTGTCGAATCAAGCGCCCTTATACCGATTATTTTGCTTGATTGTTTATTACTTTTTCATTTAAAAGCAATGCGAGTGAAAGCATAAGTGTTTATTAACGCCATACTCTAAAGCAACACGAATGATATTGGCAACGGACCTCATAATTTTGAACTTCGATCAAGTGATGAATGAGTGAGTGAGTGAATATTAAAGTCGCACTGTTCAGCTATACACGAGGGCTTTTGGCGACGGACCTCGTCATTTTGAGCCATGGTCAAGTGATGAGGATGAAACCTGAGCTGGCACCCCAACACCACACCAATGGGAGGACGTTTGAGCTGTCTACAGATTTAACGTGCATCACTTCCCCAACACGGTGGGTCTTCAGTGGTACTGGGCTCGAACTCTTGACACGCAAACCATGATCTGATACCTTGACTACCGCGATCACGATCAAGTGTTGAGAACGACACCTGAACTGTAGCACCCCTTCTCCTAATTTCAATACCATACCAGTCGAAGGACATTTGAGCCTCAGCAGGTGGCCGCGGTAGCCAAGTGGTCTAGGCATTGGATCGTGGCTAGCATGTCATAAGTTCGATCCCAGTACCACTGAAGACCCGCCGTGTAGGGGAGTGATGCACGTAAAATCTGTAGAAGCTCAAACGTCCTCCCATTGATGTGTCGTGGGAGTTAGAAGAGGGGTGCCAGCTCAGGTGTCCTCCTTGTCACTTGACCAAGGTTTAAAATTGGGAGGTCCTTCACCACAAACCCTCGAATGGCGAAATAGTGCGATGTAAATATTCACTCACTCACTCACTCAGTGGCGCTAGGCTCGAACTCATGACACGCCAGCCAAGAGTCATGATCTTGTCCACAAGGCTATCGAGGCCACAGTGTAGCTTTGAATAAGTGAATATTAACATCGCACTGTTCAGCTACATGAGGGCTTTTGGCGACGGACCTCACAATTTTGAATCATGGTCAAATGACGAGAACGACACCTGATCTGGCACTCCCTCTCCTCCCCCTGTCCACACTAACGGGAGGATGTTTGAGCTCTCGACAGCTTTAACGTACATCACTCCCCTACACGGAGGGTCTTTAGTGGTACTGGGCTCGAAATGACATGCCACCCACGATCCGATACCTTGACCACTAGGCAACCGCGATTACCCGTGTAGCTTTGAAGTGGGGTGTTATAAACAATCATTCAATCAACTTTGATAGGGTGGAGGTCAATGTGTGACAATAATAGGGCAGTGGACAGGATATTCAAGATGACCTTATCTCAATGTGGGGAATCTAATGAAAGGAAGTTCCTTTATTTTTTATGCCCTTAGAAAATAATACTGTATTTCAGCCGGAGCTATGCTGAACTGTTTTTATTGTTATCTTAGTTAAATCTCATGAGAAAAATTTGAATTTTCCAACATAATATTACAATTATCTCGAAACTGTTCTCAATCATTTTAATAAAGAATTCTAAGGATCAGAGGGGGAAAAATCGAATCATTTAAAATTTCGAAACATAAAAACTCGAACTGTATTTCAGTCATCAAGAGAGAGAGAGAGAGAGAAGAAAGGAAAGAAATCTTTTCATTCAAATGAATACGGAAGATCCTACCATTTATAATACTTCTTCCAATTGCATTATGATTCCTCGGAGAAGAAAAAGGGATCAACATTTCCGAACCATTACTCATGAATCCTTTAGGTATTTGCTTAAAAATGCCGCTCGTCGCAGCCTCTCGTGGGATGTCTCCCAGTCATCACTCCTTGAGCGAGACTTTGATGGACGCCCCGGAGGGGGATGACTTCCTCTAAAGATGATTTGGGTTGATCTCGGCTAGATTTAGATATAAGACTCTCGCACTTTAGACGGAATTTATTGAAAAGAAGTGCAGCTGCGATGAAATATGGACCGCAGGGATATCTTCATTGAGATCTATTCTGAAGTACTGTGCTCATCGTAAAGTATTCTTGGGAACATAGTATTTAGAGGCTGATTCTGGCAAACTTATGGAATGTGAATGTCGGAACTGTAGTGCTCCCACATAATAGATCTGCTAATTAACATTAAAATTCTATAGTTTTCCCTAATTAAGGAGGCCGTTGTACCTTAATGGTCCTCGTCACGAGCTCGTAGCCGTCTTGTCATGAGTTCCAGGTAGTCTAGTGGTCAAGGTCACGGATTCGTGGCAGATATGTCGTGGGTTCGAGCCTAGTACCGCTGAAGACTTGCTGTGTAGTGGAGCAATGCACGTTAAATCTGTCGAGAGCTCGAACGTCTTCCTGTTGGTGGGGTGTGGAAGCAGGTAGAGGGGGTCACTTGACCTCGGTTCAAAATTACGAGGTCTGTCGCCAAAAATCCTCTAGTAGCTGAATGGTGCGACGCTAATATTCACTCCCTCGTCATGAGTTGCAACCCTCGTGAAGATTCGCCGTGTAAAGGAGAGGATGAACGTCAAATATGACTTGGATCAAAGTTCTCCCAATGGCGTGGTGTTGTAGTTTGGAGGAGAGGGTGCCAGCTCAGGTATCGTCCTCGTAACTCGATCGTGGTTCAAAATTACGGGATCCGTCTTCAATTGCCCTCGTGTTGCTTAATGAGTGAGTGAATATTAACGTCGCACTGTTTAGCTACACGAGGGCTTTTGGTGACGGACCGCGTAATTTTGAACCAAGGTCAAGTGACGCGGCTGACACCTGAGCTGGCACCCACCCTCTCTTAACTACCACACCACACCAACGAGAGGACGCTTGAGCTCTTGACAGATTTAACTTGAATCGCTCCCCTACACGGCGGGTCTTTAGTGGTACTGGGCTCGAACTCATGTGACACGCTAGCCATGATCCGATATCTTGGCTACCGCGGCCACTTGTTGTTGCTTAATAATACGCCTTTAATAAACACTCACGTTTCCATTTTA
The DNA here is from genome assembly GCA_019973975.1 of Trichonephila clavata. Taxonomy (NCBI): domain Eukaryota; kingdom Metazoa; phylum Arthropoda; class Arachnida; order Araneae; family Nephilidae; genus Trichonephila; species Trichonephila clavata. The sequence goes on along the minus strand of BMAO01001479.1, from coordinate 88,775 downwards.
TAAAAGCCACGGTTGTCTAGTGATCATGGTCACGAACTCGCATGCCAAGCATTGTGGAATCGCGGGTTCGAGTCCCGATGCCTCTGAAGAATCGTTGTGTAGAGGAGTTGAATCATGATAAATCTGTTGTGGCTCAAAGTTCTCACATTGGCGTGGAGTAGAAATTGGATTTTAGTATTAGACACTTGAGTGTGGTGCTGTATTACAAGGTTCGTTGCCAATAGCCCTGGTGTTTTTTAAGAGTGCGACATTAATATACACTCATTCACCAACATTATGGTGTAATTGTGTTGACTGATCGAGTGTTTATTAATCTTGCATTCAGTAGCAACACCAGGGCTTTTGGCAATGGGCTTCGTCAGTTTTGACCATGATCAAGCGAAGGGGATTACATCTGAGGTGGCAACTTGATCTCCTAAATTTCTACACCATTCCAATGAAAGAGCTGTACAGACTTAAAGTGCACCAGGTCCACTACGTTGCGGGTCTTAATTGGCCCTAATACTCGAATTCACGTTACGACAGAAACAGAATAAATCCCTAGTTCAAAATCATGACCTAGAGCTCTAATAGCCACATGTTTCTATGGAAGAGGCTACAGTAGAACGTCGTTTATCCGGGTGTCAAATATCCGAGCCAAAGTCCGGATACGTTTTCGAACAGTACAATGCTCTACATTTGTTTCTTGTGAGACCAAAAGTGGCGGGAAAACGCAAGGTGAGGGATATTTGGGGAATTTCAGTTGTGTGATTTGGTAAACATCTGCGCTGAATATTAGGTCAGTTTGTTTCGAGGTGAGGGGTGTATACGTGCTCTTTTATTTTGTTGCTGTAGAAACCTGGATGGCATGCGATGCAAAAGACTGTGGATTTACAATGCTAAACAATGACGAGATAGTGATTTCCGTGCAAGAAGAATCCGACCCTGTCGGTGATGAAACGGATGAAGACAACAACAACGAAAGTAGCAAAGGTGCATCAAATACTGACGCGTTTCTGCGTTAGAGACAGCTATGGAGTGGTACGAACTACAATCAGAGTGCTGTCCTAATCAACTACTGCTGCTCAAGAGAATCAGAGACCTTGCAGCGAAAAAACGAAGGTGTACAATGGTACAGCGAAAAATAAGTGATTATTTTCCACAATTTAGGTAAAATTGCGACATTTTGCATCTATTTGGCTTTTTCTTCAAACACGTTTCCCGCATAGGATGATTTTCAATATTTGTATCCAGTATCATACACTGCTTGGATCACATTCGGTTTTCGGTTATCTGAACAATCGTGTATCTGAACGGTGTCCGGTCCCAATTGATTCGGATAAACGACGTTCTATTGTATTCAGAAATTGGACTAAAAAACAATTTCCATTTATGTTGAATAAGAGGAATATGCTTCAATCAATATTAACTCTGTTTCTAAATCTAGAGAATAAGACTATTTCAAAAACATTGTGAATACAGCTGCAATTGTATTTATGCGTAGGATTTCTTAAGCATCATACATCAATATAATTAAATAGTTTCAATGAAAATATTTTTGAAAATGTAAGACTGCAATATTTTATGTATTTAAAAAATAATATCAAATGTTTGTTCAATGATCTTGGATTCCTTTGGATGATACCTTTTTCAAAACCAAATTTTTATAAGTTAATAAACAAAACAATAATAATAAAAAATTTAGTATTAATAAATGTCCCAGATAAATTATCTGATCATTAGTTTTTGTGTTTATGTCCAATATGTTGATTATTTTTTTATTCTAACATTTTTTTAGAATGCGTTGTGTGTGTGTAAAAATTTGATGCTAAAATTTGTTTTAAAACACAAAATTTGCACAAGAAATTATCGTGTAGATTGTTTCTGTTGGGACTGTTAAATTTACATTTAAGGAATTTTTGATTATTTGATTTTTTTTAAAAAATCGAGAGTACTAAAAGGAGCAAGTTTTATAGAAATATAAAAAAATTAATAATATGTGATTTTCCATACATATATTTTTCGTATATGCACAAAATTAGAATGCTTAGAATTTTTTTAAATTTCGATTATTGGTAATTAAATCTATTTTAATAAATAAGAATCATAAAAGAAAATATAAGAATAAATCATTGGAGAAATGCATCTTTTCCTTTCACGTTCACTTTATTGCTGTACTTTTCCATTCCAACCATATCTTGCAGTTCTCCCAAAAAAAATTCTCTGGATTTAAAGATTTGCGAAATAAGGTCGCATTTATTTATTACCTTCCCAAAACCCAACTAAAAAAACACACAAAAATTTAATACAGCTCTTTCCTTTCTTTTCTTTTAGACTACAGTTCCCTTTCTTCTTTTTAACGTTTTATCTGTACCTTATTATTTATTGAAATAGTAAATTTCTTTATTTGCCAGATAAAATGAATAATAAAAAATAAAAAAACATTCCAAAATCTCTTCTGCCCTGCAAAAATGCATTCCATGCAGAAAACACCGTTCCACAGAATGCACCAAATCTCTTCCACTGATGCATAAACAATGCACCAGGGGAACTACCTTAACAAGATCCCTATCTCAGCGCTAGAAAATTTTACTTGCGCGTACATATCTGCATTATTTGCATTAGGGCTCTCTCTCTCTCTCTCTGTGTCGAGTGTCCCATGTCAATTTAACACATTCCCTTCATCGAGACGCACCGTAATGTATAAATAGAAACCTCTTCTTGTTACGGTGCAAAAAGAAAAGTTCGCAAGCCCGACAGACAAGCCAAATGAAAGAGACATAGAACTTGTACAGCGTTATGAGCGCAGGCGCATGCAAATTCAAAATTCCACCCTCCCCCACCCCTTCTGAACAGAGGAACTCGCGTCCAATCCGACCCAGGTGAAAAAAAAAATCAAGGGGTGGTGAAGGGGGAATAAGGAAGAAAAGGAGGGAAGGGTGGTGGAAAGCAAAAAGCAAAAAAAGGTGAATAATAAGGCAGAGAAAAGTCGAAGAGCGTTGTCAGGATGAAGACTCATTCCATTTGCAAATACAAATGGGGTTGCTCCTCTAGAGTCGCGCGTTCTGGCACAACCACTTTGGAACCTTCTTCCACCCCCAGCGAACAACCCCCCCCCCTCCTTCTCTTACACTCGGGCCTTCTACTTTTCTTTCAGGGATGGAAAGACGAAATAGGAAGAAGTAAGAAAGAAGAGAAGAAAGGGTGGGGGTGGAGGGCAGTGAAAGCGAACAATAAATATATAAAAAAAGGGAAAAGAAAATAAAGAAAGGGAAAAAAATGAACGCAACACAAAATGGTTGCTTGGCGAATGCATGCCTGGAGTGAAAAATCAGAAATATATATATATATATAAAAATCGACATTGAAATAAATGCAATGATTTCCCTCCCCCAGCGGTGACCATGGTAACAATGCAGTGAGTGGAAGGTTCCAACATCCCTTAGTGTCATTTTTTAACGTGACAAATTTCTCGGAAGGCTAGATGAAACTTTGACTTTTATGGAAGGTCCGTCCGTTCCCTTTGAGTGAAATAAATCCGAATGATGAGGGGCGATGAAATTTCGTTCCAGGCCGATTTTTGCATTCTCCGCTGAGGCGTTCTGAATAAAATATCGAATAAGTTGGGCAGAGTAAAATTTGGGGGAATTTCAGCATTCCCCTTAATCGGTTATATGAATATTTCTGTTAGTCTATTGGAGCGAAGGAATTCTTTTCCTTCTGAAATCTGGAATTAATTATTCTTAATTTTAATACGGCGATATTTTACAATCGATGTATTTCCAAAAATGCTTATTTTATACAAAGAGGAAACACCACAGAGGGAATTTTGTAGGGAAATTTTTTATCCCAACTAACATTTCTCCCTATTCCCTATGTTGCTCGAATGATATTCATAAAATGGGGAGTGAGTGAATTTTAACGTCCCACTGTTCAGCTACAAGAGGGCTTTTGGAGACGGTCCGCGTAATTGTGAACCATGGTCAAGTGAAGCGGACGACACCTGAGCTGGCACCCCTCTCCTAACTACCACACCATACCACTGGGAGGTCGTTTGAGCTCTCGACAGATTTAACGTGGATCGCTCCCCGACACGCACTTCAGTGGTACTGGGATTGAACTCATGACACGCTAGCCACGATCCGATGCCTAGACCACTTCACTACCGCGGCCACCATTGAATGGGGAAACTGACTTTCATTCGAGTTGCACCGATTGATGGACTGCTTCTTAAAATTGCTCTCTTAAAGTTAGTGAGAGGCCGAGTGGTCAAGGTAACGGACTCGTGGCTGGCGTATTAAGAGTTGGAGCCTAGTACCGCTGAAGTGGTGGTGGGGAGAGATGCACGTTAAATATGTCGACGCTCAAACGTCCTTCCGTTGGTGTGGAAATTAGGAGAGTAGGTGCCAGCTCAAGTGTCCCCCTTGTCACTTGATCATGGTTCAAAATTACGAGGTCGGCGGCAAAAAGTCATCGTGTAGCTGAATAGTGTGGCATTCATATTCACTCACTCACTTGTTGTTTCCTTCGCGCAGGGAAGGAATGAAAGTTGCCATTGCCTGTGAGACAGGTTGGACTTCTTAACGATAGATGGCGACACCACCTATCTCCACCTCCACAATTTTAGCACGGAACTGAAGGGAAATATTCTCCAGCCCCCTGCGCTCTTGGTTTTTGCTGCGACCACCCACAAGACTTTCGGACCCACTGATTTAACGAGCATGTAGTCCGTCTATACTCGGGGGTATTTAGTGGCATCGTGGCACCAGGCCCTCGGGTCTGGAGTCCGATGCTCTAACCACTAGGCTACCCACGGCCCGCTCACTCACTTGAAGATAGTGAGTGAGGAAGAGTTTATTGATGTTGTACTATAAATCAACACAAGGGCTGTCGACGATGGATCCTTAATTTTGATCATCGATCAAGTGACGAGGACGAGACCAGCGTTGGTATCACCTTTCCTAAATTCTACTCCAACGGGAGGACGTTTGAGACTCGACATATTTAACGTGCATTGGCCCCTCTACAATGAGGATCTGCAATGGTATCATTGCCCTTTTGAAGATACACGTAAGCCGATTGGAGACGGACCGTGCAATTTTGAATCCCCGGTACGTGACGAGGACAACACTTGGACTTTCACACTCCACCCTCTAATCTTTCACATCACATCAACTTGATGGCTTTGAGCCTCGATAGCTTTCATGCCCACTAGCCCTTCTAAAAAGCGGTCACTTCATGTTGTAGAGTGAATGTACAATAGTAGACATTTTGGGGTCTCAAGGGTGTTAACTTTGTCTCGAGGGCTGAAAATATGAGCAATTTTTAAATAGATATAATATTTTGAAATTAAAATTAAATAATTTGAATTTTTTACACTTTATTAATAAAGTAATGAGGCTTCAAAAAGTGTAAAATGTTTAAAATATAATCATAATTTTAAAAATTATAAGCATATGAAGATAAGAAACATTTCTGAAATAAATATTAAGTAATTTTCACATTGCGCATGATAATTTATATATAAAATACTACTTCTAATTAATAGCAATAAGTTGATTTATAAAATTAAATGTATCCTTATTACACACTGTATAGGTATTTTTATATAAATAAAATAATAAATTATATTTTTTTTAAAATGAAAAAATTGCATTTTTAAAATTTTTTAAAAAATGTCAATATTTTAAAATTATTTGAAATACAAAAGATATATAATATTAAAATTAAATAGGGCTTAAAGAGTGTGATACATTTTATAATTCAACAAAGTTTTGTACTTAAAAGGCTGCTATCAGAAAATAGCAGGCGCAACGTAAAAATTACTTAATATCTGTTACAGAAATGTTTCTTATTTTCATATGCATCGAATTATTAAAATTATGATTATATTTTAAATACTTTGTATTTTTTGAGACCCCATTGCTTTATAAATAATATTTAAAAGATTTTAATTATTTAATTTTAATTTCAAAGAATTATATCTACTTGAAAGCCGTTTATATTTTCAGCCCTCAAGACAAAATTCTTAAGACTTCTTTAGTGCTGCAACCCTTCATCACCAAAAATGTATAATTTAACAGTTTATAAAAATTAAATAATATTGTTTATACTAAATTAAAAGAACAGGCAAGGATATTTTATTTATTCATTATGTAAGTATACATATATTTTTATTAGCTTTAAATATTTTAGTACAAATTAACTATTTAATTTGCGTTTATTAAATGATTCATATTTTATCTTAGAAATATTTTTGATAAGTATTCAGATAGACATTTTTTTAATACATAATGAAACTGTTACTCGTATTTTAAAAGAGACATAATGTTGCTCTCATAAAATGTGTACTTATATATAAAAATAAAATAAATAATTTGACTTGCAGAGTTTTGAATTAAACGAGCAAACAAAAAAAAACATTGCTTAAATTGTGTAGGAAATATTTTTCCTTTTCAAAAAAATTCCTTCAAATACTTTTCCCTTTTAAAATTTGTCTTATGTGATAAATAACTGCTTAAAGTATTTTTTTTTAAATTAAGAAAAATTATATTTCGTACATTCGTTTTTTTTTTTCACGTTCCCCTTAAATAAAAGGTTTGGTTATGGAAAATATAAATTTATCAGGATGGCGATGCATAATTGCCATAAGGCCTGTTGATTACTACTGCTTTATTATTTTTTAGTTCTGGTTTGGCACACACACATTGAATACTAATTGATTGATTTATTGATTGTTTCAGGGGACGAAGACGACATTTGAGCTGGCCCTCCTTCTGCAAACTTTTATTGAATATTCACAATAATAATTATCAGGTTTACATATTGAGCGACATATACAAATACATTTTGTGTAACATAAGTGTTACATATTACACAAATTACACTGTAAGTATAAGACTACTCAGGAAATTTTTTATACTGTAACATTTTTAATCACTTTTTAGTACTTGTGCTTCTTAAAGGCAGTTAATATGACATGAAGTGAATTCAAATAGAATGAGTCGAAACCGATTTTTATGTTTATTTTGTGAGCATTGCTGTTTTATTCTACATCATGTATGACAAATCCATATTTTTGTTCATTTTTATATAAATTTATCTTTGGTTTTATCATTAAGATTATTATATCAACCCTTTTCTATTGATTATGGTCTTTATTCATATATTTTACTTATCAATCGTTATCAACTAATACGATTGACATACATTTGTTTGGTTGAAATCGAGACAATAGTTAGCGTAATCGGGAGTGATACATATGTGAAATAATATATTCTTAAAGTACAAATGCATAAATCATAATAAATGTTACATAAGGTTATATATATAAGGAAATATATGTACATGTATAAGGACTATATAATATAATATATATTTCCTTATATATATGACTATATATGTAAAGAAATATTAACTTTTTTCAGTTAAATATTATGTCATATATTACTGAATTAGAGTTTAAGTTTTTATTAAGAGTTTTTTTATACAAATCTTGATTAGACTTACTAGAGCTGGTTGGATTATCTATGTCATAATTATCTATATCAGTTATAAAAAAGTGTTTACTTAAATGATTTCAAAATTTATATATTTAAATTCCAAAATGGAATAAATTAGTGTACTTGTATACAGTAATTTGAAAAGTAATGTTTATTTTTCAAATTCTTGGATCACACACACACATTCAATTTCTTTTAAATATTAGAAGCTGAATATCAACTTTTCAAAATTACTATTTAGATTCATATACTCTGTAAACATAATTTTCGTTCTAAAACTATTGTTGAAACACACAAAAAAATGTACTTTAACTTGGGAAAAGAGCTTCGTACACAAAGAAAAAAAAAACGTTTAAATTCATAATTTTTTTAAAAAAAATTTATTTCTGAATTAATCGTGAAAGTTTTATGGTACATTTTGCCTTTACTGTTTTAAATACCTATGAGCAAAAAATAAAAACAAACCTTACCTTCTGTGAATGAGACTGATTTATGCGTTGTTTGTTACAAAAAACACGTATTTTACTCAAGTTTTTTTTAGAGCTGAACTTAATTGTTTTCTTTTATAGAACCTATCAAAGTTTAAGAATATCAAAATATTCATTAATTTTTACCGAAAAAGTCACGAAACATGCATTAAAGTGTTTCCAATCAACAACCACAGATATGTATACTCGAAGTAGCGTTAAAATATTATCTAAGACCTAATGTTCCAATAACAATATAAGATTAAATTTAGTAAGCTTTTCCGAGATTTCAATTTAAGTCATAATACGAAACATTTTAAATGTGTGTATCCATTTTCATGATCAGGCGTTTCAGAAAGCTTATTATTTGTCTAAAATAAATTTTTTCACTATAAAGTTTCGACAAGAAAATTATTAATAATTTGAACTAATAAAATAAAACCCGCCTATGCTTATCAATATAGTAAAGTTTTTATTCAAAATACAGCAATGATTAAAAGGTTCTTTTAATGAATAATCGATACAACAATGTATTTAATATTTTCTAATACGAAAAATAAAAGTTTTAATATTATTCATAATGCGTTTATTACTGAAAACAAAAATTGACTGAAATGTATGAATTAAATGCTCTGTGATAATGTTGTACTATGTATTCAGAAATAATAATTTTTTTTGTAAAGCACAAGTAAAGAAATTCTACTAAAACATGCACAGTAGGTTCTAATTTCAACATTGGGAATGATTGTGTTATACTTAATTCAATGGCGCAACAGACCATGAGGGTCAAAACCTACTGTGCTGAACTGAGTATATGTGACCTTGGGCCTTGATATGCATAAGCAGATGTTCCCCTACGGTGGTCAGTCTGACGTGAAACTCCCAGTGTTAAGTTCTCAAGCAAGCTTGGTACTCATTTATGGACCCACTGAAGGGATGAAAGGCTTAGTCAACCTTGCCCAGCCCGGGATTTGACTCTCGGACCTGTTGTGTGGAAGCGCGATGCACTAACCACTCAACCACTGGGCTTCGTGTTATACTTCTATTTGTACTTATTTTGCTGATGTGCTATTCATGGGAAGAAAATATGAAGAAAGGATACTAATTACATTAAAGCTAATATGAAGTGAGAACTGGATATATACGAGTGTATGTGTTACGGTCAATGAAAATTGGTTATTATTATTAATAATTGGTGATTATTAATAATTCCGTATAAAATTTTGTCGTAATAAATTTCAAAGAATTTAGCTTGAGATTTCCATAGCCCATCCATTTCTGAAGCCGATAAGATTCCAAAAATTCTGGTACATATAACGAAATACATATATAAAAAGCCAAATTTAATTTTTACAATTGATTTTTAAACGCGTTTTTCACGTGGTGGAACAAAAGCGCTATTAGGACGCAAATTTCGTCTTCGTTCCATATTTTGTCATACTTTTTTCTCAGCCAATAAGCAACCAATTGACCTCGGGTTTTCCGCATTGGGTCACATTTGTGCCCTAGATGAGCCGAATCATATTTAAATTTTCCCATAGTTTTTCCGAATTTTCCTACAAATTTTCCTGAATTTCGCTAGTTTATAACAAAATTTTCTCAATTTGTGTCATTATTTCTTTTTATCTCAATAGTAGTACATTTAGAGGAGTGGCAAAGTACTACTTTCTGTTAGTAAAAAATTCATTAGTTGCATTATTGTAAAATAGAAACATGTGAAAAACGCGCTAAAATTACTTGGCCATGCCAATGATTGATATCTTGTTTAATTTAAAACTTCAGTACAAATATTTTATTTAATGATCATAGTTTTATTTTAACTCTAGTAAAGTCTGCATCGGCATTCATTATTACAGTATTTAAATACATTAAAATTACATTAGCGTTGAAATTTAAATAAATTACGCTTTATTATATATATATATATATATATATATATATAATCACACTGACCAAACTCGATTGGTAACTATTAACAACCCGTTAATGAGCATTATTTAATATTTACCAACCAACGGGATTATTATTAATGATAACCTGGTTTATTACTTGAGCCCGTGTGCGCGTATGTATGTATGTGTCTAAGTTTTTTTCTTTTTTTTTTCACTTTAAAATCATATTTAATAATGTTAAGTCTGAAAAAGATTCAAAAAGAAATAAATCACCAAACAACGAAATCTGACTTTTACAATATTGCAGTACAAAAGATGAACCCTTTTATTAGAATAAAAATATGAATTTCCTTTCGAATATGCTCTCCAAATTGGCAAGTATTTGACTGAACTGTAAATCCTGATGAGTTTTTGATGACAAATACATTTATATTGAGATCAGCAATGTTTATTTGATACAGATTCAATTGCATTTAAGTCGAATATAAGTAGAATATGTCATATCAATTGAGAAGCAAATTGCTCTTTGAAAGAAAAAAAATTCTCGGTTTTTGAAATAAATCAGACTTGGAAAATATTTCTGCGATTTAGCTACTTTTATTATGCAAAATATATACATGTTTAGTCTTCCAAATGTTCTGCATACAGGGGCTTGAAAAACAATTCCGTTTCTAAGTATGATGCATTCGATAGAAGAAATTGCTATTCTTTACGAGATAACTTAATGATCCTAATATATATATGCATAGTCTGCAATCTTTATTCTTGAAATCTGAATAACAAAAACAAATGGCCATGGGGGAAAAGAACCGAATGTTATTATTGGTATAAGGAAAGAAAGGGGGGAAATATTCCCTAGCATTAAAATAAAAACCAAGTATGTAATGAAAAAAGTAATAAAATTAATACAAAAAAAAGTTTTTAAGCGAAAAGATTGAAGAAATGAAATGAAAAACGGCGAAATGAAAGAAATGCAATTTTCAAACTCACTCTCATTTGTCCATCCTTAGAAGAAAGAAAAAAAGAAAAAGAAGACTTAGAGAGGGGTGGAGCATGGGACTGAGATTGGATGAGAAGATGAAACGGCGTTATTTAAAGAAAAGTCGGGAGTACAGTTCTAAGGGGTGGAATGGGGGAAAACTGCGTCGAATGAAATACCGTCAGAAATGTAAAAAAGAGAGAAGTAAGAGAAAAGAATAATAAGAAAGATGAATAAAAAAAAAAACTTCAATGGCTGCCCCCAGATGTCGCGCTCGTAGTACCACTCGAGACTGTTGCCATCGATTGACCAGTAATTGTTCTTCTTCAGGGTAAAGGGGGTCCTGGAGATTAAAGAACATGCAAAATAAGCCTCGGGGTAGAGCATGAAATCTGCTTCCATCAAGAAAATTCTAGAAAACTCTCTCTCCCCTTCTCTGGCAGAAAGAACCATTAGACGTTATCGTGTTTCGTAATGGTTTCTCGTGCCCTCTGTACTAAATCATCTTAGTTTCTTACTTGACATCTGCATTTTTTTTTATTTTACTTTTGTGTGCCCCGTTACTTTGCTGTAGCCGGAAGGATTTTAAACCTTCGTTTCGGTTACTTTTGATCAAATGCCTTTTAAAAGCGGTTGTTTATTCTGGGCTTTTAAAGTAACTTTCTTCGCATGCAACAAAGTTTAGTAGAAAAGATTTTTTTTTTTGGTTTCTTCAACCTTCACTATACTTAATATATTTCATTTTTCTTTCAATTTTTCTCCGAAAAAAGGCTGCTTCTCAGGACAATTACATTGCGTGCGTAATTGGAAATTTTTTGAAAAGAAAACTTTTTCCCTCCATTTTGAATGGAAAGTAAAAAAGTCGCGTTTCATATATTTTGAACTGTAGTAAAATATTAATGTAGAATAATTTTAAAATAGAGTTCAATGCTTCACGTTCGTTAGACTATGTGTGTGATAAGTTTCAAAAATAAATAGTAATTGTAAATTTAAATAAAAGTAAATAAAGTTTTTATTTAAATTTTTATATAAATTTAAATAAAAGTACCCCAACATAATAACGGATCTAGTCGTCTAGATATTTAGTGAGAAATTTTTTATTTATGCCATTATAAATTTGAAAATATTTTCGAACAAAACATGTTAGTAATTGCTAGTGTTAATATATTTAATTATACTATCGGAGAATATTAATAACTGTCGAGATAAAGTTATATTTCAAAACAATAAACTGAAATAAAAAAATAGCCGCTCAAAGACAAAAAAAAAACTATTTCTCTGAATATTTTAAGAGAAATATTTAATGTAATCCAATTAAGAAAAATTTAATTAAGATAATTTAAATAGAAATATTTCAATCTTTAACTAAACTTCTACGTGTTAATGTTCCATAAGGTTTTGTTGGTCTTAAAATTTTGTGAAAGTACAATTTTATTTTATCCGTATTGCTCTTTAAAAATTATTAGATACAAAAAAAAAATATAGATTACTATTTTTTTTAAAATAATTAAGGTAACGTTGGTAAAATAAAAAGTGACTCAATGAAAATAAAACAAAAATATATGCTCTTTTTTCTTTTTCATCGATCAGAATAAAAAAAAAAATCCTTATAAAAACGAAAATTCATCAAATTGTTTTATAATTTACTAAGAGCAATAAAGAGATATTTTTGATATAAGTTATGATTAAAGAAATATTTTTGTTATTTATACTGTTTTTGGTAAGAAATTTGAATGTTCCATAGATGGAACATTGGCCTCTAAAGGTTTATTTTTTAACAGGATTAAGTTACTCTGGTTAAAGAATGCAATAAAATAAAGAAAATATTTTAGAAATAGAGAGTGCTAAAACTTTTAATTAGTATCGACAAAAGATGTTGATTTACTTTTAGAGTTTTCTTTGATCCTCCCTTCCCATTTTCGTCACACATTCCCCGAAGGATATTGAAAACGACGAAGAGGAAATTTCAGTTACTGTCATTATGAACATGTGCATATTTACAAGACTATAGTACTTATATAATCCAATTATTCACCACATCATATTGTCACTAAGACCACGAGATTTTTCTGAGCAAAAAAAGTAACTTTCTGTTTAATTTGTGTTACTTCTTAATAATTTTCAGAAATTCGCATTCTGTATCTTAAAAGTTGTGTGCAAAATCGAGTTTTAAATTCTTAGTATTGCTTACCATGCATTTTAAATTTGTGAAAAATCAAGTCTTATACGCCAATGTTCCTCATTTTTGAAACATGGTACATCTAATATAAAATCCCCCCCCCGCAATTTAGTTATGTGCCGATAAATTAAGAAAATATGTATTGATCAAAAGATGCTGACTAATTAATGATAGTATTGCTCTCATTTTTCATTAATAAATGCCATGAAATTAAAATATTAAATCTAAGGTTCTTGGTATGCTTCTTAAGTATTAATTTAGAAGTCTGAATTTGAAGAAAATTTGAATTTGTTCCCATTATTGTTAAATAGTTCTTTTCATAATGTTTTATCGAATTTATAAAAATATTAGGAATATTTCTAACTTTCTTATTTAAAAAAATAAATTTCCAAACAGGAAATTTTAATGATAGTTTTAGCATTAAGAATGTCTGTTAAAGGTTCGAATATTATAAAATTATTATTAATTATATTTATTGTTATACATAATATTGATAAATGACATATTTACTTAATACATTAAAAATTTAAATCATAAATTGCGAAGAAAAACTTCGTTCGATTTCTCAAATGATTGTAAGTTTAAAACAATTTCAAACTTTTTCATTGGTTTTCTTCACATATCAGAATATAAAACATAAATTAATTATTTTTAATATAAATTTTGCGTATAGTTATATGAAAATTTTCATTATTTGTGATTCGTAATCGATTTATATAAAAAAATAAATTATTTGCAATAATTGCTTTCAACCAGTTTGATTCGAGATATTTTTATAGTTTTAATAAATATTTCTGGAACGAAATCATAATTAATTATTTGCAATACGCCTCATTTATTCCGTTATATAGAATTTAAATATTGAAAGTAAAAACTTTTAAAAGTAAATTTGTACGGTCGGAATTGAATGGTTATATCAGTAACGTACCCCTACCACTGAAAAAATAAAGCTTTTTTTTTAAAAAAAATCTTGAATATATTTCTATACTTTTTCCATCGTTTTTGGGATTCTATTTAAGACAAATAAAAATAAAAGATTTTTGCATGATGGTCTAAAAATTCTTCATTTTAATAGAAGGAATTCTAATACCTCTATATCTGACGTTTCATAAATTAACCACAGTGCTATTATTTTGCAAGCAACTGACAAGCGCAATTAAAGAAATAAAACAATGTGATGAGAGAAACAGTGTCAACTCACAGCAATGCCAAATGGATTCGCTCATTTTCCCCTTAGGTATATTCAACAAAGTTAAGAAGAAATATTTAAAATACATATGTGTGTGAAGGGACAAAAATGTCGGCTTAGCTGTTTTGCAAAGTTGCATGATTGGACCTAATTTTGCATTATTTTTTAGATTCTGTTTTATACTTTATGAATATAAATAATAAATTCAGTTAATAAGTTAAAGATTGCTAAATTGGATACAGCACACACAATGGTACTAAATTGCTTTACATTATTTTTTTTAAAAAAAATCACAGTTAAGCAGAGAAAAAAAGCATTTGAGATTAGAAGACAAAAATGGCGGCCCACCAGTTGTCTTGGAAAACTGTATGATCTAATCTCATTTCTCTTTGTTTATTTTTGATTTCCTTACTTTTAATCAGCTTTCGGATTTTCTTTAAAACACAAACCAATCTAATAAATTAATAAACAAATAAAAATGCTTCACTCTCAGTAAATTTTAAAGATTTAAAATAAATATTACGTTATGGTGGAACCTTTTATAAATGCAATTAACGATGCTAAAAATTGTTCCAAATTGCTTTTTTTATTATTTATTTGGCTATTTAAACACAATGTGGTTCAGGTTAAAAGATAAAACCATAACGAAGAGACCACAGCCCTGGCTATACCGTACACAAGTAACATACTATTGCTACTTATTTCCGTCGTCAAATATATATGTTTAGTATTATTTTTATTTGTAAACATAAAACATCCCTTTTACCATACTTTATGAATGATAAAAATGTATATTTGACTTTTATTACTCTCCCATACTGCGGTGGAAATAGTAGAAGGACAACAATTAATCCATGAATAGTTTTTTCTGTCCCAAATGATTATAATGGAATAAAAAAAGGAATATTCCTAAAGGTATCCGACTACTTGCAAAAGTTTAAAAAAATGGATATATGAGGATTTTTGATGTAGTTTTTAGATTTCTTTAGTATATTTAAGAAAAATATGCTAACATTAAGAAGAAAAAAATAAATTATATATTATTAAAATGTGGGAAAAAACGGGTAAACTTTTACAAAAAAAAAAAAAAAAAAAACATAAACGTAGCCCATTCTATACCATAAGTTTATGACCAAATTTTAAATTTTTAAATTCTGGTCTGTTGCTATGTTATTCATTTATGAAATAACCTTCAGGATAAGAATTTTAATTTTTACGAAATCTAGAGCACTTTATCTTAGTTAATATATGAAATTGCTTAAAACAACAATGATTATATTCACATAAGGGACTGTAAATTTTGTAATAAAACAGTGATTGATAAATCTGAAGTTTAAGACATTTCTACGATTATACAGAACATACTCAAAAAATTTCAGTTAATTATTTTCGAAACTTTCTTAGCTAATTCTGGCCCCGTTTGAGCATTAAAAAAACACATTTCGAGTAAAACGCGTTTTAAAGTATGACATTTTGCTTAAATAATGGCATTTGCTTTGACTAAAACACTTGTAGTTTTTGTTTCAGTGAATCGAAAATAATAAACTTGGTATTTTTATAAAGCTAATAAGATGGCCTGTAAAATAAAATCATAAAAAAATTTATCAATTTTAGGCAAAATTCACAATTTAAGGGTAGTTGGATACCTTAAGTGTGCCGCTTTATATTATTTTACACTACAGCCTAGAATTCACGATGTAGAAAAAACGGGTATAAAAAAATTCTTCAATAAATAAAGTTCACAATTCATATTAGATTCGGGAAAAAATTGAATTAAAAAAAGTCTTAATTATATAAATAAACGTTCCTTTTGTTTAGTCTCTCTTAAGCAAGGTAATTTGATGACAAAGTTATACGAGACTCACAATCATATAGGCATGGGTATGAACTTCGACAGATTCCGTCCTCCATACCTATATTTATTTTTCTTAAATCTAATTATAAGATATTAAGTATAAACACAGCAAGCAAATTTAAGTACAATGTCGCAGTAATTTTAACACTCTTGTAAAAATTTGGTGAAAGAAGAATCAGAGTATCATCTTCATCACCGAGAGTGAGTCATAATTACAAAGCACTTTGTCCAAAAATTCATTATATAACTCCAGCAATAGGTATCAATAAAATAAATAAAAAACTGAACTTTTTTTAATTTTTAAGATCTGAATTCTATTCAAATTCTCCATAAGGCCGTTTTAAAAATACTAGCAGAAATATTCCCTTTCATATGCTTATTATTTGCGAAGTGCTCAAATATTATTTAAATTAAATACATGAAATAACAGGGAATCTCGAAAACTGTCCTATCCCCTTTCCCGTTTATTGTTACTTACTAAAAATAGAAATAGAAAGTGAATCCAAGCAAAGTATTTCTATTAGTGTAAACTTTTCTATGTATAATGTTATTAATAATGTGTAACAAAGAAATTTAGAATTCCATTATAAAAGAACAAGTCCCCTCCCCTCTTCCTTTTCAGACCGATAGTGCAAAATAACATGAGTAATCACAATAGCAACGCGTATAGGGGCGTCTATAAATTTCTCCCCAGCACACGTAATTAAAAAATACCAGAAATTTTTGGTAGACTTAAATACCATATTCAGGAAGAGTATAGAAATAATATTCTTTGAATCAATAATTCATTTTAAAGATAAAATATTTTAATACAGATTCCTGAAAATTCAGCTTTATAAGTACAGTAAATAGTTTAATACGAAAACTGAGGGGACTGAAATATTCTTTCTTGTTAAAAAAATTTCGTGTTAAAGAAAAATATTGTAAAAGAAAAAAAAAAGCATTCAACACAATTAAGTTTATTAGAATATATTTTATTTACATGCATATGAATATATGCACGTATTTAATAAAGATCATTGAAACAAAAGCATTCACAAGAACTTAATGAAATTTAAAACAAATTTTCAAGATTTTTTTAAAAACAAAACTTTTATTGAGTTTTTGGAAAACAATCTGATGTTTTTCTTTGTATTGTCTTTCAGCATCAAATGGTTCGATGTCGTCCATTTTGTTATTCATTTCATATTGGAATGTGTGTCTAATTTATTGCACATATAATTTTCACGTTTCTCATTTCGAATGAGGTGTGAACAGGAGCTGCATGATTTGTTTCATTTTTGCCGTCGGAATCTGTAACAATGATATTTTGTGAGCTTCGAAAAAACTCCAAAATGTCTGTCATAATTGGGGCTATGCACACATTATTATCATTTACTGCAGCGAAGTTTTTTCGTGATACAGTGGGACAGTCTAATAATACAATAAATAAATAAAATAATAATAATAATAGTGTGAAACCAACTCTCTTTCATTTCACACCACTCTTAATTCTCTGGTGCTTTTCGTATTTTGTTCAGTTCCAAAAGGGAAATATTTTCGTGTTAAACGATTTTCATTTCGTGTTAAGAGAAAAAATGCATGAAAACACATAGTTTCTGGGGACCGTTGTATTTACTTCGTGTAAACCGATATTTCATCTTAAGCGTTTTCTTGTGAAACGTGTTTTACTATACTTATTAAAATGACAAATTTTTGTCTGGAAAAAAATTAATTGAAGGCAAAATTTTAAATAGCGTTTTGTTAAAAAGTACTTTTTTTTCCGTTTAGCGGACTAAATTTGTATGTTACACAAATTTAATTGTATCATAAATAAACATTTTTTGTGCATATACATAAAATTTATTTGCATTATGATAAGGAAATAGTTGAACAAATTTATGATGCAACTAATTTTAGGTTTAAACTGAGAACATTTCTCATTGAGATCTTTACATTTTAAATCCATTAAATTATAAAATAAATTAGAAAACTAAGGTATTATGTGACTATCATGAGATTGGATGTCAAACTAAGAAAAATGTCTGAATATTTTGTCGTATTTGAAATAGTAAATCACATATCTAATCTATTTTTTCAGATTAAAATCAAATTAATCTTCTTATTATAAATTTAAGAAAGTTCAGAGAATAAAGTGTTGTGGAAAGAACCATGATTTTTATAAGATAATATTAATAATTAACATAAATGGCTTTGATAGCAGAGTAGAAAGAAAGTGTTTTCTTACGTTTTAAAAATAGTCAGTTAAAATTTTTTTATCATTATTAAGTAATTTTTTGTAATTATATGCTTATCCATAAGTATTTAAATATTATATTGTTAATAAATTGGAGAACTCTTTATTAGAAGTATTAATTACACATAAAATATATTACTTACATTAAAAAATATTTGTACTAATTTTGACAGGAAAAAGATCGGATTTAATTAAAACCAAAAGTAAATAGCTAAAATATAAATACTAAAAATATACGTATTAAAGTTACATTTAAACTAGCATTCGATAGGAAAATTCAAAAGCACAGTCCTTTAATAAATTAAAACAGATAAAATCGCATAAAAAGTAATAAAGTTGAATTGTATTAGCCTTACGAATATCCTTAATAATGAAATCAGGTCACCGCACTTGCTTTTTCTATTCCGAATTTTTCGAAAAAGAATTCGATTATTGCACTCATACTCCTCATTGGAATTTGATTCCCTAGATAGCATCTTAAAATATAACATAAAAAACAGATGGAGGAAGGAAAGAAAAAAAGAGAAAACAAGAACATTATCAAAGAAAAAGTCAACTTTCTAAGTTATCCATATCTCTCGCTATTTTTATACATCTTATTTTGCCATTTTATCTTGTTGTTGAGTCATCATTTCGTGAATCCCAGTTCTATCAAACTTAGCTACAGAATCAAAAGTTTAAAATGAAAAAAAAAAAAAAAAAAATGGTGGAAATTTTTTTTTAAAGAATCTTTCTAGAAAAAAAAAAGAAAAAAATACGTGTTCTTATTTCAAAATTTTTTGTATTCTTTTTTTTTTAATAAAAAGTAAAAGCCGAAAAAGGGATGAAAAAAAAACTCTTCCATTTCTTACGCTTTAAAAGTTTTGCAAGAGAGAGAGAGAGGATACTGTAACGAGCGAAAAATATAAATACAAAAATAAAAATAAAAAGGAACGCAAGAACAGAGGGAAAGCGCCTTGCAAAGCGAAACGCAGCCTTGCGTTTCTCAAATGTTTGAAAGATGCGAAAATGGGCGGAGCTTCGAGAGAAAATATCGATTCAGCGAGTATAATGTATCGGGATTTTTTTTTGTGACGTGAAATTAAAGCGCAGACAACCAACGTGCAACGTCTGGTCTGCATAGATAAAACAACTACAAATTACACGAAACATTAGCCAAACATAATCCTTCTACATTCGAGAAAGATTAATGTCCGTTCCTGTTCCCTCAACATTCGATGCAGCAAAACAAATTGAATACATTAAAAAGGCAGTTTAAAATTGTCAACAAGTATGGATATCAACATTCCAAACACACGGTGAAATGAACCCAATCGATAAATAGCTCGCATTAGGAATTACTTGCAATAGCGATTACGCATAACGATCTAGTAATCTTTTATAGGATTTTAATGGTAGGTAGTTTAAAGGGGGGGGGTAGGAATACGGGTTTGGGGAACGTGGAGAAAGAACCCAAAGAGTTTAATAACAGTTCAGCCATTATGTTGATTACCTGGCGTGGTTTGATTACTGTACAGCCAATAGATGGCAGCACGGTTTCAAATGTCGGCCATTGTGATATGGCGTTGCGAAGCCTAGCTGTGACGTCATCGATTGCAATGATGGCTTCCATGGTGTATGCTACGAAGTTGAGGATGCAAAGAGTGCCCTTTAAGAAGATGAAGAAAGAAAAAGGTAACGATCTCCATTTTAAACATGGCACCCCTAAAATCGGCAATGAGAACTTGTCTTTCACCTACGGAGTTTGCGCAAAACTAGTACTTTAAAAATAAAGTTTTTATTCTGCGCATTTTTGTTTTACGCAGACGTGATATTAATTGACAGACTTTGGGATAAATCTTCAGTTTTTCCAAAAGTTGGTTTCATTTTTGAACACTTAGTGGAGAGAAAAATGTTCATTCTTAGTTTATGGAAATTTGAATTTGAGATTAATTATACTTTCATAGAGACAGTTAAAGAAGAATTTAAATTAGAAAAAGTATAGCAAAATATTTAAGGCAAATAACTTTTACTTCTGAATAATTTTGATAGATTTACTGGAAAAAAATATATACAGAGTTTTTTTTTAAACTGAATGATCAAAACTTTGATGAGAATGGTGCAAAAAAATTATTTCCTAGAAAAATTAAACCATATTGGAAGAAAGTTTTTGTTTATTTGTAAGAATTTTAAAAAAAATTTCCGATTTGATATTAAACAGTTTCAACAAATATATTTACAATAAATATTATCAAAAAAGGACCAATTTATGCCAAATGATATATGTTTATAGTAGAAAGCTTTAAATTATTTACAAATACCTAGTATAAAAATTTTTTTAGTCCTAAAAGTAGTTTACATATTTTCTGCTAAAATGTAAACAAAGCCATTTTTATGTTAGCGAGTTGTAGAAAAAGGATGCAGTATAGATTTTATCATAATATAAACTTTTTTTTGTTATATTAGAATACAGATATTCTAAAATAAAAGAAAAATTACATATAGAACATTTTCTTTTAAAGGTATAGTCTTTTTTTAGTTTAATAGTTTTGTTTTCAAGATAAACAGTATTTGACAAAGAAATATAAGTTTTTGATTTAATTTTATAGAACATACATATCAGCGTTGATTTTACTATACACACATAATGAAATCATACTGTTATACTTCCATAAAAAATTTTAAAGAAAAAGAACATTTTTTTTTTTTTTTGCAATCTTTTTTTAATTTAAATAGTAATGCCAACAACATCGTTTTGGATCACTTATTATCAGTCTATATAATAGTTAGAACATGGCAATTGATTAACATTATTATATAAATATTTTAAGATTAAGAAAATCATAAATGGCTTGATTTTTTTTTAAATCATAAAATCTTGTGAATTTTTAAAGTATTGAACCATAAAAGCTTTTTAAAAATCTTCTCTACCTTTGTTTGAATATGTATTACATTTTAGAAATATCTTTTATACGTATAAGAATGGATTGGAAAATAGAATTTGTTAATTGAAATATATTAAAAAGAGTAGCAGAGAGAGTAAACACAGAACGGAAAAAACGACAACTCATAAAAACACAGTGTAAAGTATGAAGTATAAGCATTCATTTTGAGAGCACTAAGATGCAGAATTCTTCAAACAAAATTTCTAAGAACAATAAACGAAGTAATAATGGTTTGTTATAATTTTTTTTTTTTTTTTTGGAATTAAAAGTCTACTTCGAAAATTGATTTTTCTTAATTCAGCTCACAATTCTATTTCTTTTAAAAATGCACGTTTTGAAGTGTACGTATCTGAATAAGAACAAGCTTAGAAAATGATAAATTTTTGAAGTATTTCTAAATATGAATCTTAAGAAATGAACATAATGTTTTGATTTAAATCTCTAAATGAAATTCAAGACACAAAAAGATAGTTACTGAAATGTTTGATTGAAAACAATTCTCCAAATTGAAAGTTCTTAAAAGAAAGTGTTATAAAAATAAAAGGATATATATTATGGATATATATGCTCGATATATTTTAAGATGGATTAGAAGTTAAACTAATTAAAAAAAAGTTGCTATATTTTTTGCAATATTAAGGTTTAAAGATTGCATAAAAAGCAGACGTACAGGTATATCTTTTTCTTCTTAATTGTATATACCGCTTTTTAAGTATCACTAAACTAAATGCATTTTTATATGAAATAATGGAAATAGAAAAAAAGGATAATAATGAAATAAAAAACACTTTTACAGTTTCTATATGTCGATTATAACAGTATATTTAATTAATTTAACAACGCATGCATAGAGAGATATATTTCATTTAGAATTCTAATTTTCATATTAACTTTTTGTGTTGAAATATCAATGAAATCAAGTTTCTTACATAAAAGGTAGCAAAATTTTTATTCATATGAATATTCTTAAAGAACTCAAGAAAACTTTAAAAAGTTTAATAAAGTAATATATATATATATATATATATAATTGTGAATTTAAAATCAAACTGATGGTTAGAACACTTGTATAAGAAAACTGAGCAGGTATTCTATTATTAAGAATCAGAAAATTATGGAATAAGCTAAATTCAAGCTTTATATATTGGAAAGAATTAAAATTTTTTTGCTAGATAAATACTTTTATTTCACTTTTTAAAAAAAGGAATATTCAATTTCTAATCTAAATTTTAAGAAATAGTGCAGTGTCATTTATTAAATGTTCAAATTTATTAAAAAGTCAGAAAAACTATTTTATTTGAAAATTTAAAATCTAATTAATAGATCAAATTAGAAGGGAATTTAATGTTAAGCTGATACATAGCTCGGAACCTTTGAATTGTATTTGAATTTTTTCTTTTTTAATCACAGTTGATTAAACAGTATACATAATAATATAAATCTAGAAGGAGTAGTTAAAATTTAGTAATAACTAGTAAAATTGCGGATTTATAAACAGAAAAATCAATGATAAAATAATTTTAGAATAGTTAAAGAAAAATTTTCTAGGTAGGGGTGATTTAATATGTAATTTCGAATTACAAAAAGGAAATCAATAATTGTAAAGCCACCCAGGAGTAAAATATGTTGTTTAGTCAACAAAAAAATATTGAAATAAAATTTTACTTCAAAGAATATGTATATATACTTATGATATATAGCTATATATATAAATATCTGCAAAGCATCACACACAAATCACTTAATTTTTTCAAAATTTAGATTTACATATTTTTTAGATTTTTTTTCTCAGGTTTTAATATTTTAATTCATTCTATTGCTATTGTATCTGCAGTATTTTATTGTATCTGCAGTATGAAAACTAAAATTCTTTTATTCAGTCCTTTTTCTGCTTGAATGTGTATCTATGCAAAGCAAAAGAAATGGTTTAAAATTGAATATAGTAAAAATGTTACATTAATTGGATAAAAGGGCTGAAAAATAACTATGGAGTTGAAATAATAATTTATAAGTTGATTTTTTTTAAATTAAAAAATATATCAATATATTTTTAAAGGAAATATTTGTTTTACCTTGCATTAAGTAATAACGGATTTAAAAAGCAATTTTACGAAATAGATTAAAATAACTTAAGTTCATCTACAACAGATAGAAATGTCTTTAAAAAATTATCTAGTGAAAATTACGTAAAAATTTCAAGGAATCAATGAAAATATTACTTAAAACTCGATTAGCTTTTTATAATCAATATTTTAATTTAAAATACTTTTTTTTATTTATCGCTGCTTTCATTCAATAGCTAAAAATATTTTCACAAGTACCAATACTCTTTTCAAAAGAAGTAAAAATAATTTTGAACATTGAAAATAAATAATTAATCAGTACTTATCTTTTATAAATTTTTCAAAAGTGATTCATATTTTTAAAAAAATTTAAATTTTAAAGAAATTTTATTACTGCTAATTTTTTTTCTTGCTTAATAAAATAAATTTTAATTTTGGGCAAATAAATGAGTTTAAAAGTTTAATATATATATGTGTGTGTGTATGTGTGTGCGTGTAAATACTGAAAAATGAAAAAAAAATATATATGGAACTATCAATTAAAATAATATTTTTAAGTTAATAATCTAAATTATTCATCACAAGCGTCATGATTCTACATTTAACTTGTTTAATAATTTAGATGCCTTATATAGATAAGAGACCTTTTGTTTTATTCTACAATTTTCATGTGGGATTTAGACTTTTCTAAAATGAATTTTGGTTTTCAATTAAAGTTTGAAGTTCTCTTTAAATTTTTTTTGGATGATCTAAATTGATAATTAAAGAACAGAATCTAAATAATATATGAGAAAATTTCAATAATATGAAAATTCTGAAATAGAATTTAGTTCTCGGCAGATAGTTTATATAATCAATTTGAAAAATCTTGATTTAAAACAAATTTGAAAAATAAACCTGTAAAATAACTGTTGCACTAATAAAAATTAGCTTATAAAAATTTACAAAAAATTACTTGCATATATTCATTTACCAATAAATTAAAATAATTTTAGATGAAAGAAAAAAATAGAGCTTAAATGAAAAATTAATTTAAAAAACTTGGTAAGAATTTCAAATTTTCTTGCTAGTTGAAGTATGAGTATTGATTTCCAAAATACAGCCCATGAGTATTGCACTTTTAACAAGTATAAGATTCGAAATAAACTATTAGTGTCAATTCAAAATGTTTTTTAAACTAGAAGCTAAATATAATGCATGAAATATATCATTTATTGTATTTGAAATGTCTTTAAAATGTGGAATATGATTTTGCTTTGCATTAAAATTTATGAAATAATGTCTTTTCTTAAATATTTCATTGAATACATGGAAGTTTAATAACACTAATTTAAATTAAATCTTATTCAATATTCTTTTTTTTAAAAAATCCCTTTTTTCTTAAAAAAAAATATAACATATCGAATGCGATTTTAATTTTAATTATTGTTATTTTATTTTAATTTAAAGGATTTCAAAGTAAAAAAAATATTCAATAAATATAAAGTAAAAAAAAATCAGAATGGAGATGGCGCTGAGATAAATTTTTCAAGGAATATGATTTTAACATTGATTGGCTAAAACAAAGTGATTATGCATCTTCGTAAAATATTTTCAGCTCAAAGTAGCATTATAAATGACTGTTTTCACACATGCGTGGAGAAGTGGAAAAGTGAAACAAAAATCCTTTTCTTTATTGAAAAGTTTTTTGAAGGGAGAAATAAGTGTTGGTTTAGAGACTATATTTTTTAATTTATAAAAAAAATATTTATAAATTAAAAAATTTAATATTAAAATATAAAAGTTTAATATTTTTAATATTAAAAGAAAATATATTGAAAATGTATTTAATGTACTGGGAATTTATACAAAAATATCTTAATACTTTAAAGCAATTCTAATAGATAAGAATCATCACATAAAATGTAAAAAAAAAGAAAGCGAATTCAAGAATTAGACAAAAGAATTAAACCAAATAAAAGTATAAATAAATTATATATTTTATATTAGCTAGTAATAAAATTCAAAAATAGTTCGATTGCATAAAATTTACGAATTTACATAAGAGTTACAGAAATATGAAATATTTTAATGCAGAATCATTTTTATTGTAATGAAAAACAAGAATAGATATTTTTCTTTAAAAAAATTTGAAATATAATGTAATCAAGTAAAAAGCAAAATAATTATCAGTATTAAAATGTTTAATATGCATGTATTAAATTTGAATTTTTCTTTTTTTTTTTTACTTTTAAAGCAAAAATTAATATAAATAAGATACATCGGTTAAAAATGCAATTTATATTTCAAAGAAACCATGTAGGGTAATAAAACACGTATGTTTAAATTCTAATTTTATGAAAAAAAAGTTTCTTTTTAACAACATTTGGGCTTTATGTAATATATTTCATCAGAAAAATTAGATTTAAAAACTCTGCAGACTGTTATAAAAATGGAGGCAAATTGCAGGAACAGTGGTACAAAAATTATTAGACTAAATTGAAACAAAAATATTATAATAACTGATACAAAAGATTATTGAAATAACAGGAAATTTTATAGTTATAGAGTTAAATATAATAGGATAATTTTAAAAGCTACAAACATTATTCGAATTCGGTTTTTAACCAAGTCTAATAATTTTTCTCTCCTCTATATTATTGGATCAATAACCATCCACATTTATAAAACACATACCTTCAAAAATTATCATATTTACTGAAATCAATAAGCAATACACATACAACAAGACCAACAACTTCAAGAAAGAACAACCAAAAAATTTCACCGTCTCTAATGATAACATTAGAACCTAAATCGTACTTACTCCATTAGATTCCAACACCTCACGTCTGCAGTAACGACCCAATCTGATGTGACACTCAACCTGACTATGTAAGAAATGACTCTGAGGTTGTTGGATTCCGGCGGAAACATTGAATTATCGCATGAATCGAGGTTATAGTATTGGTATCAGGGGGGTGGCGGGGATCAGTGAACCCATATCAGAGAAGATAAAAAAAATGGGCACGCGCCGCCTGGGTTTATTTAGGCACATCCTTTCTTAAACGCCGGGTGTGTGGCCCATTGTCCTATTATGCCTCCCCCTTACATAAAAGGGCCTTTAAGAATCCTCCCCTCCTGGACCAATCTTCCGCTCAAATGCCTAGGTGTGAACGACCAAGAAGTCAGAGGCACTTTTTTTTGTGGTCGCGCGTCTTCTGAGGAGTCATGAATACGTAAAATTGCTCATGTCTTCTTGCATGAGGGGTATAGGGATTAAAGGAAACGTTTTAGAGGAAAATACGCTTAATTAATAACTTTTTGTTTAATTAAGGTGACAGACTGAATTAGGAACTGTGATTTTGAAAAAGCATATGAATGGGTTTTTTTTATGTTTAGTGTCAGTTTTATATGCATATAAAACTGTTTTAAAAAATCATTGGCGTAGCTAGTCCTGTATCTTAATGCCTTAGGGATCTCTTTTGAGGCCTCTGAATGATCTTTTGCCAGTGGCGCACACAAGGGTGGTCCTTGGGGTCCGGACACCCCTCAAAGCCCTTGAGTTGATTGATGATAATCCTATATATAACGTAAAATTTAATTAAGGACTTGTAATTAACAACTTATTTTATTATTTAATGCTAATTATTAATTCAATACTTTTTTTTGTTTTTTTTTGTTTGCTTTTTGTTAACAAAATCGACAAAATCAGAAGAATCAATTGGTGTTGTTTTGAAGTTATGATACGAGTTGGGGGACTTTCGACCATGGACTCCCTCCTTAAGAAATTTTTGTGTGCACTACTGTCTTTTGCTTATACATTTTGGGGCCCTTAAGGATTGAGGGCCCTGTATCATTGATACGGCGGATGCGGAGGTAGCTAAGCCCCTGTTAAAAATATTATTTAAAGAAAAATTATTTAAATACAATTTTTTGGTAAAAAAAAAAAACGAAGAAAGAATAATATTTTTAAAGCATTATTTTTTACGAAAATGATTCTATAATAATATATTTTGCCTAAATACAGCTACGACTTTTATACCTGGTCTTTACTAAGATTTTTGAAAGATATAAATTAGAAATGGATTTTTTTTCTACTTTATTATATCAGAGTAAAGAAATTTAAAAAAAAACACCCTTCATTATGTTTCAATTGAGCGTAAGTTTGAAAATAATCTGGACTTTTCAAAACCTTTAGTTCAGCTCTAGTATGGAAGTATTAGATGTAAGTAGGCAAATATGGAAGTATTTTTCATAAAAGGAGAATGTTTTGAACGTGGATTATTCTTTCTTCATTTTTTTGCTAAAAAAATTGCATTTGGATATTTTTTTCTTGTAAATATTCTTAAAAATATTTTACATGTATATTCTAACTCATAATCTCACTCTAAATATGAAAAAAGTTATTCATTTGTATGTTTTTTCAAAGTCACGATTCCAAACATTATTAATCACTTTAGTTTTAATGTGCAACCTCTTTATTAGTGCCGGTTTATTTATTAAGACCCACCCAGGTCCCAAGGCCCGGAAGCGTCTTAAGGGGCCTAGATAAGTGGGACTGAACCAGATTTTCTGGCTAAAAAATTTTGATCCGCCAGTGTCAAGGGGGCTTGTAGATCTTCTGCACCCAGGGATCAAATTGAGCCTAAACCGGTATTGCTCTTCATAGTATATGTATGTATTTCGTAGAATGGATTTTTTTGTTTGTTTTTTAGTTAAAATTAAGAGGAATTAAGGGCCCATACATAAAACATAATAAAAGCACAAACAATACATACACATAAAACAAATATAGCCACTTTAAATTTGCCGACGATCAAAGTCTTCCCTTGGCTTGATGTGGTATTTTGGAAAGGGGGTAACAGCTCAGGTTTCATCCTCGTCACTTGATCAAGATTCAAAATTACGAGGTCCTCCACCAATGCTTACTTTATATTGCGACGTTAATAAACACCCACTAACTCAATCGCGCTGCAAATATATCTACTCCACTTTTAACTAGGGTAGGCTAAATGGGGTTTCATACATGGTTCCTGTGGTCGCGTTAGCCTAGTGGTCTAGGCATCGGATCATGACTAGCGTGTCATGAGTTTGATCCCAGTACCACTGAAGACCCGCCGTGTAGGGGTGCGATGCACGTTAAATATGTCGAGAGCTCAAACGTCCTCCCGTTGGTGTGGTGTGGTGTGGTAGTTAGGAGAGGGGGTGCAAGCTCAGGTGTCGTCCGCGTCACTTGACTGGTTACGTGGACCGTCGCCAAAAGCCCCCGTGTAGCTAAACAGTGCGACGTAAATATTTCTCACTCACTCATACATGGTTCCTTTTTGAAACTTTCACCTGTTTCCTTCGTGGGTTATTTAAGAGCGGGTAAAAAAATTTTCGTTTACAATTTTTTTTCAATATGTGAGTAAAAATGCTAAAAATTGGGAATCCTGGTTTAATAACATTATCACACATTTTTTTAAACAAAAAATTAGGATGAATTTTAAGTAATATTTATTAAATATATATAGTTATCGTAGTTCAATAATATTCGAGTTATAGAATTCAATAATTTAATTTAAGCATCATTATATTTAATAATATAAATTAACTTTTTTCTGATTAAACTGTTTTTGAAAATGTAAAATAAATGCATACTTTTTTAAAAATTAAAAAACGTGTATAAACCCAACAAATTTAAACACTTTTTCCAAGAAAGTTTATTCATATTTTAATTATTATGTAATACAAAAGGCCTATTTTAGAAAAAAAAATTTCATTACTCATGGCACGCATACGGAATAAAGTCTAAAATCGATCCGAGAAGCTTTAGAGGAAGATTTATAGCTTCAATCTAACCATTTGTTATAATCGCACATGTGTTTCAATTTATAATCCAGTATTGAATTCCAGTTTAGCGTGGATGAAATAATAAAATATACTATTTATTTTTAAAATATTGATTTTGTGCTATATTTTTAATGTATATCTACCTAATGTTATAGAAGATTTAAATGACCCAGGATGTTTCAGAAAAAAAAAATGTTTTTTATAAAGTATTAAGTATGACGCGCACATTGGACATATTAAAGTTGGAATTTTCAACTTTTAACTGTTATCCACACACACACACAGATTTTATTCATCTCTAAATATTTTCTGCATTTAAAATTAAATTTTGAAATTTTTAAAAAAAGCGTGTTATGTTAGTTGCAGTTCTATGTTATATGTTAATAAAAGTGTACAACAATATCAATTTGTATTATTTAAAGAATAAATAGAATATCTGATATATGTATTAATGCTGTTTTTTTTATCTTATACAATAAAAATAGGTAAAAATTAAAAAAAATAACAATAATATTAATTTGAAAAAAAAACTAATTAAAAATTAGATTTTTCTCAAATTTGAATCAATAAAATTTGAAAAACACATCGCTTTTTTAGGAGAAAAAGAGAATCATAAAATAATGTATGAAAATCAAAGTTTTATATATATTTACTCGAATAAACACATTTGATTCAATATTTTGTATCGTCACCTATCTTTAAACTAAAAATGAGAATAGTGATTTTATGTTTTCAATAGCTACGTGATCTTTTATACTCATTTCTAAATCTTCTTAAAATCTTATATTATATTATCAATCGAATATTCAACAATACGTAGAGAAAAATTAATATATAATTGACTTTTTAAAGGAAATTAATATCTATAGTAGATTTATGTGTTTTTATGATTGTTAAACATGAAAGTGCTCCTAGAGTTGAAAATCAATACCTAAACTCTAAAAATGAAAAGTAGTTCTGAAAACAGGGAGATTTAAAAGATTACCTTTGTTTCAACTGGGGGAGGGAGATATTTAAAATTGATTTCTAGTGAATTGTAAAATAAACTTGACGCATATTTGTTTTGAGGTATACGATTACTCTTCCGCTTTTTTCATAGCCATTGCATTCTGATTTAATATGCATTTTATTCATTTTCTTTAACTCTGTTCTTTTTCTTTTTTTTTTAAAAAAAAGGATGCTTTAAAGTTTTATCATTAAAAAACTTGAAAAGTATTTTTATATAAAATGTTTTATATATTCATTGCTTGCTCAGTAGAAAATATTTCCCCCTTTTTTAATACATAAAACGCTCCAAGTCTTTCTCTCTGTATATATTTGTGTGTGTGTCTACAACACATAATTTCTCGCACAACTCCATTTTATTTATTACCTCTCCCTCTTTTTTAACATTTTTATTTATAAAAACTTTATTTGATTCATTAGCAACTTGCATTAATATACTATTAAAGAATAATGATAAAAATTTCTAACCTACTTAACATTTTTCAAAAATTCAATTTTTTTTATTGAAAAAATATAAAGTAATGTTTAAATATAATATTTAGTGAGAAAAAAACCTCCCACATTCCACCAGTCATATTATAATAGAGTCGATTAAAGCTTTAATGTTGTTTTTCCTTTTTACATTCCTCTCTTTTCTGTTATAAGGTCTTCAGTTCTATATCCCTTAATACTTTTTCACATTGTTTGAAAAAAATTAAACTGAAGGCTTATATAATATTGATTTATTATTTTAATTTTAAGTACCAAATATAAATTCCAATAATTTTTTTTAATTATATGCTGTTTATTACTCTGAGATTTCGGACGCTCTTCTTTAAAGGATGATTTTACAAACGATGGAGCATATGTCAGTACTTGATAGAGTTCCTAATTCCGGTTTTATTTTTTAATAAAGGCACCTTATGACTTTTTTCACTTCAACATTATTTCAAATTTTTTTTCATAAACCAATACCTATAATCCTTTAAGCAAATATTTGATTTAAAATTATCTATTAAAATTTGTATCTCATTATATTTTATTCTAAATTTAAAGGCACTAAATCAGATTATTTCAATGCATCAAATTAAAAGGAAAACGAAACTTTACCCCAAACTTGAACTTACCAAATTCATTCTTAATACAGCCACAATTTATAATTATCTCTGTTTTTAGAAAAAAATAAGTTTATATATGATTGGTATGTTTCTATAAAATTCGAAAAGGAAAGATCTTTCACATCAAGTGCCTTGAAGTTTCAAAAAACATTGTTCAAATATCTTGATTTGGAACGATCTTATATTTGATTCAAAATTAATTGGTATTACTAAAATTTGTATCTAGTACAGTGATTCCCAATGTGGTCTATATTGAACACTTTAAGAGGTTCACGTCAGTGAAAAAATAATCTGTAGGTCCATGAAGTGTAAATTGGGGTCTACGATAGTGGCTCTCATTAAATCAGATCACGACTTCAATTTTAAAAGAAAATTTAATCAAATGGAAACCATACTTTACCTATTAAAAAGATTGATTTACTAAATTTAATGAGGTTAATTTGCAGTTACTAGGGGACAGTATAAATTTCATTAAAAGAATTACCATCTTTTTAGCGTTTCTTGCCAGAATTCATCTAAAGGAGTATAATTCTTATTTGGTCACAAAAAATCTGCCAAGGAAATGACGTTTTGATTTACATTCAACATTTAAATGTTCTTTAATAAGATTTTGAAATTAGTTTTGAGAATGCTTTGGGACTCTCTCTCTCTATATATATATATCTTTGAATATGTATTTGGGTCCAGAATCTCGCAATAACTTGTTTATTGTACTCAGATTTAGCGCGGGCTCTGCGTTTTTGTATGCAATTTTTAGGAAAGTTACCTTTTCTCATAATGGATTTAGATTTTCTATCCATTATTTTCAATAAGTTTTTGCTCAATATTATTAACAGAAAGGGGGAAGGTTGGCTGGCCACAAAACATGTTCAATCCAACTTTTATATAAAATTTTTTAATATTTTAGCTGTCCTAAGTCAGCAATGTTGATAATACTGTAGTATCCCTTCTTTTATATTTTTTTAATATTTAACTCTATTATTTTAATATTTCATCTTTCCTTTTAAATTCTGTTGTCTGGTTATCTTGCAAATTCAATTATTTTCAGTTTTAATCATGTTTATTCACCTCTCTCTTGTAGAGAAATTTTGATATATATTTATATATCTCTATCTATCTATCTATCTATATATATATATATAGAGAGAGAGAGAGAGATTACCACAGTAGGCAATAAAGTTATATGGCAACATTGAAAAAAATGTCTTTTTAAAATAGGAACTAATCGAGACAGGCAGTGAGGGAGATCTTAAAGTAAAGTTTAGAAACGGATGTCAGCAATTTTGGGTTTAAAAGGTATACCTTTCACTTAAAAATTCGGAATTCTGGAGTATTGTGAGAAAATTTTTAATTGCTTCTAGTTAGAATGAGTTTCAGCGCGGTTGCCAATCTCCAAAATAAAAAAAAAAAGGCGAAAGGATGGGTACTATTAACAGAGGAGATTTAAGGTTAAACCTGAAAAAATTGATGCCACATATTGAAAATTTATTATTGAAACACCAGATTCATCTATCCTATTATAAACATTTGTTTGTTGATAAGTTATGAATTAATTAAATTTTGATTTAATTAACGTGTTTTAAGTTTTATAAACGCTATTCTCCACTACAGTTAGAAATTTAATATTTTAATCTAAGTAGCTCTATACAGCTTTTGAAAGGACATTTAGGTTGATAAATTTGCAAAAATTCAACATTATGTCGGTTTTATGTTAATTTAACATTAAACCGACAAAAAAAAACATAGCTAGGGGGTCTTCGAGATAAAAATTGGGAACCTTTGATTTAGTGTAAAGCTTGTGCAACTTCTGTATTGATGCATATGGTGCAATTATAGAGCATTATGTAGAAGGGCTGAAGCATGTCAAATCTGTCGTGGCTCAAAGTCCTCACGTTGGTGTGATATGTGGAAATTTTGAGGTAAGGGTACCGCGCGTCCCTCATCATGAGACCGTTATGTGAAATTGAGAAGTCTGTAGCCCATAGTCTCCGTGTTGCATTGAGGAGTGATGATAATCAATCAATTAATCGATGCTTGATTAAAAATTTATATTATTTAAATATAAGAAAATCCAATCGTATTTCTTACAATCCAAATCTTAATTAACCTGTCTTATTTTTAAGTAACATAATATTAAAAAATAAGGTTTTTTTCCTGATTCATATAAAGTTTTGGATTTTCACCAAATGTGAATCTTGTAATAGATGTAAAGTACTTTCAAAATCAGAAGTTACGACTTTAAATTTTGGTCATTTTAGTGTAATTGAAACGATATGCTCAGTGTATGTAGTTATTTTTAAAATTACTATGTTCTGAATTGAATAGCACCCTAATTAAGTTTTGTAATAGATGCATCTACTTTGGTGAATAGTATAAAGGTGTAATCTGAAGTATAAATTCTCTTTCTGGTATTCCTTTCATTCTTATTATTTACATTTATTTTGAAGATCATTGTTTTGCTTCATTTATCTAAATTCAGCAATGGTTTGACTTTAATGATATTGAACTCAAATTTATCTTTATTGAAGAGTATACCAAAGCTAGTTATCTTTACATTATAAATTATAGCTGTAAAAAATTAAAAACAAAAATTTTAGTAAAAATTGCTTTTAATTGAGAATATATAAATGAAAATTAAAGATATAAGTTTTAAAGAGTGAGCAGTCTTTTTTTTAGAAAAAAAAATTATAGTGCGCTTGCCCGCGTTATATATATATTTGCCTTATTTTTCTCTCTATAAAAAGCTTTTAGTGATGCTGTAATAAATTTATTTATACATAAGGTATAGTTAATAAAAGCAACCGGATCTTTACAACAGAATGGAGAAAAACCACAATTTGAGCGAATTGACATTTATGATGATGATGCTTTGCATAAACGTGCGAAAATAGTTAAGCGTGGCCATGTATAGAAAATTAAAATGCGAAGTTAAAGACTTGCCATTTTTTTCTTGCTTAGAATATATTGAAAAAAATTAGAACCTATGTGATACACATATAAGTTACAGTTTGAGCAATGAGTGCGAACAGAGTTGTATAATTTGTAGAAGGGAGGTTGGTTCGCCGTCAGGTGGACGAGGGAGGGGGTACCCCTCCCCAGTTTATTTTAATTATTTTACGCTTTATTTAAATCTATATTTGGATGAATTATTTTAATCAGATGCAAAGAAAATCAAATACGCGTGTCATTTATAATAAGATGAAGTGCAATCAATTTGAAGTAATCTCAATTGCGTAGTTGCATTAAAAAACACCATTACATAGAAAATAAACAGATTCATTTCACTTCTATTCTTAGGCATTTGCATAAAAACTTCGGAAAATGAAAATGAGCTCGTTAGAAGCAGCACGATAGCAACCAATGGAATCACATTAGATAAAAAAAAAAGAAGAAAAGAAAAAGAAAAACAGCTAATATCACTATTTAACTATTCATATAGAGGAGGGTATAGAAATAATTAGTTGACTGGATGGGAAGAATCAGTAAACAATGTAATACTCAAAGAATGCAGAAGCAAAATAATCAAGGTTACCTTAAACGTGTAAGAGATTAAAGAGAAGATATAGATACAGAGAGAGAGATAGAAACATATATTTTAACCAAAGGGGAACCTGCGCTCGTGAATCCGTAATATTTAGGATTTTCAAGCGCTACTTTCTGGAGGAAGTAAAATTTTGCTGTGAGGCTCATTTTATTTTTATCATTATACATGTATTTTGATTCATTAGTTTTTATAATTACCGTAAGTAATTAAGTAATTTTACTAATTGGTTTTTATTTTAGAGTTGTCATCATGTAAACTTATTTTGAATACCTTTCCCATGATCTTATTATTATTTAAATTAAATTGAGTTGAATAGTAACTTTGACTTTATGGGTACTTCTTCGTTCAAAATTGATTAGACGCAAATAATCATACAATAGTAGAAACACAATTGTAGGAAAATGCCTATTTGGGAGCTATTTCGAAATAAAGTTTTTTAAACATATGTCCTTTTAAAGTTACAGATATATAAATGCAGCCTTATTGCAGCAAGTATTACTTTATGGGATATTCAAGTTTAAAAATGGTTTAACCACCTGCTTTAGACCAGCGGTCTCAAAAGCAGGGTATGCTGCATATTTGGGGGGGGGGGAGGTACACCAAAGAAATTGGTTCATGATGAACCTACTTGTTTGGCTTACCCCAAGTGCACTCTTTGATATATATATATATATCAATCACATGAGCCCCCTTTTCTGGCGTATCCCATATATTACTTGGCGCTATCCACTTGTGAAGAGTCCTATTCATGCTCTTCTTGGTTTAAAAATAATTCTTTAACTGTTGTTTGAATTTATGAACTGTTATTTTGGGGCTTCCGTGGAGAGAACTTGATTTTATGTTTATTTGAGTGCTATTTAAATCCTAGAAAAGTGAGTGTTAAAGTTTGTCATTAGGCTGCTATTATAGTGAAATTTGCGAAGTGACTTTCGGAATCTTTAGTGATTTTGATGAGAAGCTTTTGACAAGAATATCTAGTTCACCCGGGCTAGACTTTGCAAATACTGTTCCATCGGACAAATCTCAGTTAAGTGCTTAGTTATTTGTCTTAGGAATTTAAGATAGCCATTTAATGTGACTGATTAGTTTATTTTTGGTTCAATCAATTAACTAAGTTTTCATAACAATGTATGTTCATTCTCAGTCTCAAACTTCACCTGCGAGCTTAGGGTTGCGACACACTTAGACGGTATACAGGGTGTCCCAAAACGACCGCATAAACTCTGCACAGCTGAATTTCTCGTTGGGAGTATATAAAAACTGCCCAAAGAAGCGTTCCTGTACGATACATAGTTTACGTGAAAAATACGAAAAACAAAGTATGACGTCACTTTCGGTGCAAGAAAAAAACACTTTATTGAACATTTCAACAACAGTATATGCACATTTTAAGGCACATGCCCAAAATGTCCACCATGCGTGTCGAGGCAGGCTTGAGCACGCCGTGGAATGGCTGTCATCACACGACGCATCATCGTGGGGGTCATCGAAGTACAAGCATCATGCAGACGAGCAACTAAGTCCATTTGTATTGTCACTACGTCTCGATACACCAGTTCCTTGAGATGGCATGTCGCAGTAGTCACAAGGTATGTCGCAAGTACATGTCGCAGTAGTCACGAACGGAATACATGGCCACCATACGAAGAGAACCGGTAGCTGTGCAAGATACAGTCTTTTAAATACCAGTTCAACGGCGGCTTAACGTCATTCCACGGCGCGCGCATGCATGACGCGACATGCACGACGAAAGTTTTAAACATTATCGTCTGGAAAGATATGCAAATACTGTTGTTGATATGTCCAATAAAGTGTTTTTTTCTTGCACTGGAAGTGACGTCATACTTTGTTTTTCGTATTTTTCTCATAAACTATGGATTGAACAGGAATGCTTCTTTGGGCAGTTTTTATGTACTCCCAAAGAGGAATCTAGCTGTGCAGAGTTTATGCGGTCGTTTTGGGACACCACCCTGTATATATGCGTAAAATAGGTAACTCCTTATAATTATTTTCATTTAAAGATAAGGGACAAAAAAAGTTTGGAGACCATTGTTCTAGACTCACAACATTTATTCGAATTCACAAAACAAGCCCTTAAAATAGATACTTTTTACTGCAATAATTGTTTTGGCATAAATAAATGCGTTACTTTACATAAATAATGTAAAGGTATTTTTTTATAACTTAATCACTTGTCAAAGTTTTGAGGTGACTAAAATGAGTGTTTCAATGAAAGCAATTAACACGAATGTTCCTCCTCGCAGTTTTACGTAGAAGGGCCATTTTATATCGAATGGAGCCAGCTCATTCATTCCAAGGCCACCGCCTCATGGCCGAAGGGAAAATGATGGCAATGAACTTCGAAACACATCTGTTACTTCATCCAACTTAAAGTTTCTAAAAACTTCTCTAGATTACCCATGGTTCCTAAAAAGTTGCGAGATAAGAATGAGGTTGCGGCAGCGTGAAGGGAGGGGGGTGCTTCAAAAATCCTCCACAACTGAACGATCCTGGCGACTTATAATTGTCGAAATCGATTATTGACCGCAATAACTCTTCACAAACTCCTTCCAGAAGAAAAGGAAAGAAGTACAGGAAAGATAAAGCACTAAGACCAAGATGTTAGCAGCAATAAAGTCGGTCTTTTCTCATTGAACGAAATCTTAGAATGGTTGCCTTATTCTCGGCTCTTGCGCATTATTAGTGCCATATGTCTCAGGATTGTTGGAAAGAAGCGAATGATGCGATCTTCAGGAGGGGGGAAAAGTGTCCCTAAAAGAAGTTTAGCTTTAAAATCCTGAAGCGCAACAAAACGAATGATATTTGGGGGAGCGTGAGAGATATACTGCCGCGACAATTTCTTTGGAAATTTTCCACAACAGGTTTAATTGACCAGTGAGATGGTATATAGGCGGAAAGGGACAAGTTCTAATTTCGGGAGAGATAACTATTGCCGGGTTCGATGGTGGTCGAATTATAGTGGTTTTGGAAGTACTTTTTCCTTTCCTTTTAGAAGCTTTTTTTTTTTTTGCTTAGCTTTATCCGGAATTAAGTTCTTTCGTCTGTTCTGTTTCAGAAACTTTGGAAATATTTGATTGAGTTCTGAAAAATAATCTTGGGTCTAATTTTTCTTTTTTTTTTTCTTTTTGTTTCAAATTTATTAAGGTAGGGGAAAAGTTATACTTTGCTTCGGTAGAGTCGTGCTTTTAATTTCTCATTGAAATAAAAAATGTGTGGAAATTAGAAAAAAAAAGGCTTGTGTTATTAAGAAATTAGTGTATAGAATTAAGTTTAAATAATTCAAAGTAACAATTAACTGCTAATCATTATAGTTGTATCAATATTTAATATAAGTAAACAAAACCATCCCTAAAAAAATTGAAATACATATTTAATTCTTAGGAAGATTTTGTTGATTTTTATTAAAAATCATTTATTAATCGGCTTTAAATGCTCTATTAATATAGATTTTTTTAATTAGATTGATTTCATGTTTTTTTAAAATTTAGAGTTTCGGATTAATTAAACGGTTATCATTATAATCTTTGATAAAAATTCAAATTTTATTGAGATTAAAACATTTTAGAAAGTGCTAATAGTTTTTACATCGTATTATTTTTTTCCTCAGTTTTGTCGACAAGTAATTTTGCCGACTGAAATATGATTTGTCTTAGGAAAAAGAAAGAGTTTTAATTTTTTTAAAAAATGTTTCTTTACTTGAAACCTAAGCAGCACTAATGTGATATACAGAAATACACTTTTGATGAAATGTTATTATTTAAAACATATTTTACCATTCCTTAAGTCATCAAATTGTAGTTAAATCAAATTCTGCAAAATGTCAATTGTAAATTTTGAATTATTTTTCGTAAATATCTTATTTACTTTTACGCCATGATAAAAATATCATAGTAATTATTAACAGTAAAATGTTCTTTTTTGTATCAATATCTCGATGTGTATTAAAAAATTAAAACAAATGAGTACTTTTCATGCTTTGTATTAAAATAAGCTTATTAAAAAATAAATTATTTAATCAAACACATTAGGTTTTTTACAAATGAAATCGGAATTTGTAATTGAAATAAAATTCCATTTTTTATAACAGTTTTATTTTACAAATACCACACACTACAATAGTACCTATGCCATTAGTGCGCGTGCTCTCTAATATTTTTCTACAACAGAATTAAGACTTATTAGTGCAGGGCATACGTCCAAATGTTCAGCGGTCATAGGCTGACCAGTAGGTCACACAGAGTACAGTCCGATGAGTCTGCGATACCAATTCTGTAGAGATGAGATCCCAGACAGTCATGCCCTGTCAAAAGTAAAATGAGGTACAGCAGCTTTTCTAGGAGACTCAAGAACCCATACTCAAGTCCAGTTCTTGTCTTTCGACACCTCCACAGCTTCCATTTAAAAATTATACTTAAAGGCCATATCAGTAAAAAGGCTTAAGGTTGAAATTCTCATGGGTCTTTGGATCACAAGGGCTTCTTTCTTAGCAAGAAAGTCAGCATGCTCATTCCCAGCAAAGTCACAATGTGAGCCGGTATCCACTGAACAGAAATTTTATAAGGAAAATCTCTTAAGAACAATTTGAATTTTAAAGTTCCTTGTGAATTACACAGGTAATTTTGAGAAAAAGCTTGTATTGCCCATTTAGAGTCGGAAAAGATTATGGCCCTATTGAACTCAAAGCTTCTTAGTGACAGTTGCACGACCACTACTGTAATGGCTTCAATCTCGTCATCTAATGCAACCAATTTATAATAGTGGACAATTTATTTTCCAGTTACATTGTACTAGAATAACAAAAACGATTGGAAATATCTCATAATTTCAAGTTATAGATAAGAGTCAAAAATTGTTTCTCTCTCTCTCTCTATATATATATATGTGTGTGTGTATGCATGTGTAATATATGATATTTTTCGGTTAAAATCCAACTATTAGAACTGATTTAGAGCTTGATTGCAATTATGGATTTGTTCTAGTTTCTTCACAATGTATTACACAAATAAACGTAACATAAAAGCATTAACAAAGCACAATAAGGCAATTTACAATGGATAAAATCTAAGTTTTTTTAAACCAGAGATTTCAGCTTATGAGCATATAACGAAAGCTTCTGAGATATTTTTTAATCATATAATTTTTTGTTTTTAATACGCTGATTGGTCATATATGGTAGCTGATGGGAATATCGCTTCATATCTTCATGAAATGTGTCAATATAGGCACTTTTGGGGGGGAATAAAAGGGAGGTCACGTGATGTCTTGAAGGATCCATAACCATCATGAATCAAAGAGAATTCATCTTAAGGTTATTGTAATAGAGACTAATATTATTTGAACTACTTAAAACATTTTAAAGAATCTTTGCGTTTATTTATAGATGTGCCAGCTGGGTGGTGTAGAAGGTTT
Source organism: Trichonephila clavata (assembly GCA_019973975.1). Classification (NCBI taxonomy): domain Eukaryota; kingdom Metazoa; phylum Arthropoda; class Arachnida; order Araneae; family Nephilidae; genus Trichonephila; species Trichonephila clavata. Next base: position 48,620 of record BMAO01001479.1, on the reverse strand, counting down.
ATTACTAGCCTTCTACACCAAAGATTGCAGGTTCGAACCCAGCCCAAGTCGGTGGATTTTCATGATGCAGAAAATCAACAGCGTCCATATCGTATGATTAAGTGGCTTGTTAAAGATCCCCAGAGTACCTCTTTGGATTGGATACTCTAGGCAAAATTAAACTCCTAGTATCATTTCGCATCGTCAGATCTCCTGTGCCTCCCTCTGGGGAGGAAACTGGGCGTCAAAATTACATTGCGGTGATTGGTATTCTACCTATATGGTGCCGTATATTAAAGTGATACCAACTCCCGAGGAATATACTTGGTCTGTAAAAGCAAATACCGATCCACTATACCAATGGAAATTTAAAAAAGGTTATAGATGTTGTCTATATAATCCAGTTTTCCATTGAATAAATCAAAATTTAATATTTGTTCGAGTATGGGAAATTGAATAGAAAAGATTAAAGCTTTCAAGTTCTTTAAATATGAGCAATTAGAACTTTTTCATTTCCATAAGATCAAATTTTATATTCCCGAATTCAAATCAGCACAACTAAAAGTTATTGACAGTAATTTGAACTTGGTGAAAAAAATATCTGTATTGTTCTCTTTAAAAGCACATTTGTTTTTCTTATGAAATGGTATCAGATATTGATTATTAATCTATTATTTTGGCAGAATGGATTTTATGTTGCTAAATTACCTTAAAGCCATGAAATACACCTTTGTATTTCAACTATCTGTATAATAATAGTTCAGATGTAATGTTAAAAATATTGGATATTTTGTGATAAATTTTATCACAAGATCATTTTTTATAATGTGGCAGACATTTTATTTCCAGACGAAATATATAAAAACTAATCATATAGGAAATACTACCCTCGCGAGGAAAACGCCACAGTTTCATGTTACAAATCGCCTTTTACAGGAAGCATTGGCAGGAAGTGCTGCCACTCGGGATTTCAATATTTTTATGATACTTTAGGATACATTTTTGACATTGTGAGAAGAACTTGGATATCATTTAAAAGATCTGATAATCTTTTAGAGGGTTTTAGAGATTTCTTGTTTTCTTGATTTTCCTTTGGAGTTTAATCCTTTCTCTGTGAGAAATCTTAAAATTATGAAAAGACTTGGAAAAGAGAGAGAAATTAATTCATGTGAATATTTAGTTCTTTTTTCTCTTGTAATGTTTTTGTTCCGTCAGACAATGCAAAAAATATTTAATATTTATATTTTTAAGTAAACCCTTTAGTTTGGGAAATAAAAGATTATTTTACATTTCATTTAGTCCTATATGGAAAAATTCTTATTTTAGACAGTTTTTGTAGTAAATTGTGTTGCATTTTGAAATATACTAAATAGATTAATAATGAAATTAGTACTTTTAATACAAAATTCTAAATAAGAGATTTTTTTACCTTTTAACATTGGAGAAATGCATTTTTTGATAAATGTTTGTTGAAGACAGAATTTTTTTTATTTTGAGATACTTAAAACTATTTAATAAAATTGATAAATGTCGCAAAGTAAATTTAAAATATACCTTCTAATTTCAATTTTATATTTTCATTGTTTCATATCAATAATTAATATTAAAAATATAGCAATTAAATATGTCCTGGGATTTTTTAAAAAAGAAATTATAGTTCAATAACACTGAATATTTTATCTTATTTAAATGTACACCAATATAAAAAAAAAGAAATTGTTATTCCAAGAAACAACAAATATATTTACAGATGTTTTACTACTTTTTATATTTTTGAGATAATCACTTTGAACTATAAGATATAAGTTTTGATCTTTTGGCATAGTTGAAAAAAGTGAGTTCGTAAAAGTCAGAAATTTAAAGTGTTTCCCTAAGATCGATAGCATTCTAATATTTTATTTAAGAGAATCAAAACAATGTTTTTTATAATGTTACTGAATATAAAAGTTAATATCTCAAAGTGTATTTCTTAAAAGATATTTTTCCTTTGGAAAACTGCAAAAATACAGGAACATCTTTTAATCTTAGAGATATTTCAAAATCCTATTTATGGACAAAAAAAAAGTATATTGTATTTGCTGCAAAAGTAATTTCGTGGTTAATTTAACTTATAACCACAAAAACTTATATCAGTATAAAACGAAATTCATTTTATTTTTAACTTCAATAATATTTAATAATAAATATACTGCACTTAAACTATTTTTTATAGAATATTATTTTACATTAGTTTGAGTATTTTCTTAAATTCATTTATTACGTTTGAAATAATATTTTATTTTTAAAAAAAAGCGATAAATTTCAAGCGATAAATTTAAAATACAGATAATTGTTAAATGATCTCAATAAATTAATTAGAATAACCCACTATGCATTTAGCCTATTGAAATTATTTTAAAACACATACAAATAAAAAAAACGTTACATTACATTAAGCAGCATTAAACCAAAAATTCCGAATGTCATTCACACTTTCTATCAAATAACCGTTAACCGAGGTGTGAAAAAGTAGGGCATTTCTGCAATTCAAAAAAACCCCACAACCAACCACTGTCATTGAACCTAAATCTCGCAAAACTAGGGTAGTATACCATAACTCGCATAATCCCTCTTCGAATTACGGAGGTCAGGGAGCAACCCCCCCCCCCTTCTTATCTCTACATCCTCCTTCTTCGCTTCCTCCTCCCCCCATCAGTGGTTTTTTCCGAGTTCATCAGTTCGTGAACTCCCAGATAATAGTTTGAAATACGTATGTTTGCTATCTTTGGAGGCTGTCGTGTCAAAATACATAGTATTTATCGAAGGCAGACGAAAAAAAGGGATGAAAAAACCTTTTAGGGAGAGGAGGGGTGTTGAATCCACGCGACTCAAAGACAGCCTGCCACGTGGAAGTTTTTTTTCTTCTGGAGTTAGGGGTAAGGAGAAAGCTTAAGACGTGGATTTGCGGTTCCGTAGGTCAGCGATCTTTGATACAGTAAAAATATGCCGCGTCCTATTTCAGATGTTTTAGATCTATCTTTTAAAATTGAGAGATTCATCGGGTTTTTTTTCTCTCTCAGTATTACGATGGATGGAAATTGTAGAGACGGGGTTTTTAGTTGGTTATTTTGTGACATTAGAATGAAGAAGGGGATTTCCTTGGTAGATACTATCTTTTTTTTCATCCCCCTCCTTAAGATCAGAGTTTTGCATCATATCTGAAAATGTTGGAAACCAAAATTGATCAATCATTTACATGGACTGATACTTTTAGAAAATAGATACACATTTGCTATCAAGCAAAACCTATGAGCATGGCACTTATTATAATTGTTTTTGACTAAACATTCTGATATAAATTAGTTTGAATGGAAAAAATGTTTTGTGTTTCTTAGAAACTATACATTAAGTTTTGTTAGAATTTGTAAAAATTGTATGAAAATAATACAGACCTTATAAATTTTTTGCATTTTGCACAGTAAGATTTATTTGTATTTGTTTTGAAAGACAAAAATTAATTAAAATCTAGCTCAGATGTAAATAAATAAATGAAATAGAACAAGCTTATGTATTTAATAAAATCAGTCTTTATAACTCAAATATATTTCTTCCCCGTCCCTTGTGATTGACTTAAAGAACTTCGAAATAATTAAGTTTAATTTAAATGTATTTTTATTTCACTTGAAACATTTTTCTTTTAATTTTTATGAAAAATCTCGTGTTAATTTCTTCTAAAAATCGCATGTTTTTTTTTATGAATTTGTAAATTATGTAAGAAGTAAATAGAGTAATTTAGTAGTTTAAGGAGCATCTTCTAAATGTAATCAGTTTATATCTTGTGTTTTTCTCCTATTTTATTAACTAATATTGCTTCAAAATAATTATAATGTTTTGAAGATTATAAAAAGGCGGTATGTGATAGTGTTGTCACTATAATATGTTATTTAAAATATGAATTATAGATTAAATACAAGCAACTCTTTTTTTTATAAGTTCTTTTTTACACGATTTCGAAATAGAACGGTACTCAAATTTAAAGATTTTTTTCACAAACTTTTTGTTCTAGCACGAAATTCGAAAACATTTGGAGACTCGTGCTCTTTGAATGAGGATGATTTGATCGAATTTATGGCGGTTTATGTTAATAAAAAAGCCAATAATGTGAAGATGTCGAAGGTGAAGTTAAGCTATTAACAGCTGATTTAATTCGTGAGGGCTTGAAATTTGCTACTAGTTTGTAAACGTAACCATACGTTTTATGTAGCAGGTTATCAAGAATTATATAAGTAACTCAAGAAACCATGAAAAACAGCTACTAATATAACAGAACAACAGCAACAACAACAAAAAAGACCACGAGGCCGTTAATAACGGAAGAAATTCTTCATTGGAAGAAAAAATGACAGTTGTACTTAAACATCTCTGATACATCTACTGATGATAGCATTTTTGATCCAGTTCGTAAGAAACATGCATGCTTGTTATCAAGTAGCGTTGAATAGATAGAAGTAGCGAAGAACAGAGCTAGTTTTATTTCTAATTTCAATTTGAATTTTTACATGTTGTATATACTTATATGTTAAATTTTCACTGTACACTAATTTTTTTTGTAATAAGAAATTGTTTTTATTTTATAATTGTGTAACATGGATTTTATTAGTTCTTTTTGGGGAAAATATCTAGAGAATTTTCATCTTGCACGATTTTTTAAAATTGTGGGACATATCCCAAATTTACCATGTGTCGCATGTATCTTTTTTTTTACGATTTTTCTTTGCATGATTTTTTAAAGAACTTATCCACCGTGTAAGAAAAGAGTTGGTGTGCATCTAAACAATTATGCATATTTTTTTCTGAAAAATAATGCACAATTGGTTTAATTTAAAACGGCCACATAACAAATTCAATAGTGTATTTTTCATTGAATTTAAAACTGGCATTATTTTTGTATATACTCCCCCCCCTCCCCGTGGGCATTTATTATGTGATAAATGTATAATGTAAAAATTGTATAAATGTTATACTTAGTGAATATTGTATTCTAAGTGAAATATTTTTAATTTTTAATTAGTTGTAATATTAATTTTGCTTGTTATTGAAAGAAAAAGATTATTATATTTTTGTTTAAGTCAGTACGAATGATTGAAATCGAAAAAGTGTTTATTTTAAAATTATTTTAACGTTCAATTTCGACTGTTATATAGGTGTTTTGTTTCCATCGGGAACATCTATAACATCCAGTTTCAACAAAATACTTATTTTTTTTACTTAGCTCCTTTGTATCTCTAACCCGAATCTCATTTTTTTCAAATATTTGAAAAGATAAATATTTCGTTACGCAAGGGAAAATACACAGTTTAAACCGTACCATCTTACTCAGAACGAGCGTAAATTGTGACTTACCACTTTTCCCGACTTTCTTTCAATTTTCAAATACCGTTCTAAATTTTATTTCGGAACACAAAGCATTCAATCCGATTTACTCCATATATATTATGCACTTCTCAATCTATTTTAGTATTTTACTTCCCAGAGAAAACAAAATCTATTTCTTACGTATCGAAAAAAAGAGCAAAAAGTATTTTTCTTAGATTATACTACACATAACTCGAAACGCTTTATAGCAACAGGCTTGTTACGCCGACTCTATCACGACCATTTCTCTAATGACATGTATACTGAAAATATAAATTTCTTTGAAGACAGTGTAGTACAAGGAGGAAAAAAAATCAAATAAACAGTTTTGAGGGTATATTCAACGGACCATCTGAAATAATCCTTTACGGGAGGGGATATTACGTAATAAAGCGAAGGGTATGAGCAAATAAAATAGCAATTGTAAAACAGCTTTGAGAGGATTTTTAAAGGGTGTTTTATTATAGAGAGAAACAGAGAAATTCCAAATTCGAATTTTTTAAAGTAAAGGATTATATTTTTTTAACAGTTGAACTCTTTGAGAAAATGTGAAATTTATTTGTTAGGGATGAAAAGAAATATCCGAATGTCTTTGTATAAGGTTTATTTCTGAATATCTGAAATTCATTTGAATATTCTATTCGTAAGGATTTCTATTTGTGAAAAACTCTGGGTACTGTATGTTGTTTGCTTAAAAGTTGCTTCTTAATACTTTGCATGTGCTATTGTGTTATTTTTATAGGAATATTTTAAAAAGCGTGGTAAGTTAATTGTAATGCCACACTATTTCAGTGGTTCTGATTCTTCTGATTTTCCTTTGCTTTTTCTTCGAATATTTCTGCAGTTTTAAATAATATGGTGTACAGAAGGATAAGGTTTAGGGGTTCAAACCCCTCTCAAGGATGAACAATTTTTGAATTTTTAGCACAAAGAGATTACGTGTAGATGCTTTCATGTACGTTTTTTTCTTTTATTAATATAATTTTTTTCCATGGAAATAGTTTGTGTACGCCACTGTTTAAATGTAAACAGGTCCGTTAGTTTCCTAATAACCTCATTTAGTATAAAAACAGTTTTCAGTAAATGTGTTGAGTATTTGTCCATTCTAAAAAATACGATTTTTAATTTTTAAATCATGCTTTCATCAATAGGCATTGTAAGTTTTCAAATAAATATTTTTCGATTAAAATATCATTCTAGTACCGTGTTTCCTGAAAAATAAGCTCCGGTCCTAGATTAATTTTTGTTGCAGAAGTCATATTAGAGCTCATTTTTAGAAGTTATCTTATTTTATATACACCATAATTTATATTCGTGTTCGGAAATCACATTTTTATATACTCATACGCACAAATCTACATTTATTCAAAAGCAGACGTTTCATCTTTTGAAACATCGTCATGAAGCTCATTACAGCTCACATTGCTGAAGGAAGTCATTTATACTCAGTGTCTTGGCATTTTCTTTTGGCGATTAATTTAAGTGTGGTGCTATTGCAAGAAAAATTGCCTGTGTGAGTCCTGTGAACAATCAAACACTTAGCTTTTCTGTCAGGAAAACAATTACAGAGGATGTTTTCCAACTAGGGAAATAAGGATTGTCAAAACCTGGCCCACACATTTAAGCTTCTTAGCATTTTCTTCGCCCACCTGTTGACTGAGGTTATTCTACATTGATCGCCATTTTCAGACCGTTAGATGATTCAGTTTCTTAGCAAAAAGAGCTGTAAGATTTTTTTGCGCTAGAATCTTTCTTAATTCTTTTCTTGTACTTTAGAGAATATTTCTTTTTGCTTTAATATAAGTTGTAAATGAATACATTATTTACCTTAACTTTTTATTATTCAATTAAGTATTTACATACGACATTGAATATCTAACAGTCTCAGCCGTGTCCGTTAGTTATATTTGCATATATGGTACCCTGAGCATGGATTCATCAGTGAACAATATCTGGTAATGATTTTAACTAGTAATCACTTTAAATATGTGGCTTATATTAAAAGCATATTCAAGAGTCATATTAGGGCTTAGTTTTCGATTATATCTTATTTCGGGTGAATGTATGATGCTTGTGATTTGTGGTGAATATTAAAAAAATAAAATATATGAAACAGTAAAATAGTATTTGGATGTATTTTACTCGTGGATTAAAATATCTATAAATAAAAGATAAAATACTTCAAACGAAATGAAAAAAAATATTAAAATAAACTTTTATTATTCTTAAAATTTACAATAAAATAGATATAAATTCACTGAGGTAGATAATTCGAGTTTCTTTATGAAGAAACTCTTACATTGTTTCGGTATTACATAGAGGAATAGCAATGATCACATCATTTCACCCCTGACTAAATATTGCTTATAAGATGATGTAGAAATTGTTTACATCATTATCAGTTCTGGAAAATAGACTGGTGATCATAGTGAGATCGTATTAAGGTATCCAACTACTTGCAAATTTTTTTATTTAAATGGAGTTAGATCTGTTTAGTATATTTTAAGAAAAATAGGCTAAAATTAAGAAGAGAAAAAGAAATCATTATGACTAAAATGGGAAAAAATGAATAAAAATTTACAAAAAATCACATAAATGGAGCCCATTTTGTACCAAAAGTTTTGTGAACAAATTTTCAATTTTTCAATTCTGATGTGTTATATTATTTTTTTTAAAATTACCTTGAGGATAAGAGATATTTTAATTTTTACAAAAACTAGAGCACTTTATCTTAGTTATAATATGAAATTGGTTAAAAAATACAGTGAATATATTAACATAAGGGACTGTATATTTTGTAATAAAACAGTGATGGATAAATCTGAAGGTTAAAACACTTCTACTTTTTTGCAGAACATACACAAAAAATTTAAGTTAATTATTTCAAGCAATCGCGATCCCCGTTTGAGAATATATATATATATATATATATATATAAAAAACACCATATATTTTGAGTAAAAGGCGTTTTAAAGTATGACATCGTGCTTAAAGTAATGTCATCTTCTTTTACTAAAACGCTTGTAGTTTTTGTTCTAGTGAACGGAAAATAATAAACTTGGTATTTTTATAAAGCTAATAAGATGGCCTGTAAAATAAAATAAAATCATAAAAAATTGTCAATTTTTGGCGAAATTCATAATTTTAATGTAGTCGGATACCTTTAATGTTGCTCTAATCACGAAGAGAATTATTTTGTGATGCATCGTCCAGATGATATATGGTTGACGACACCATGCTTTTAGTGCATAGCTCTTGTCGTAAATTAGGAAGGGTGTTAATTATACAGTGTTCAGTTTAAAAAGCGACAATTTAATCACCTTACAACTAATGATAATTAGAAGTAAATCCCGTTTGTTGAATTTCATGTATTGAAATTGTACCTAAACAAAACAAAACAAAAATCTGATTAAAAGATCCCTCAGGTATTTTTTGATATCCTCTAAAATAGGGCTGGAGAGCCTTTATGGATCAACGTGCCATTTTTTTTTCTGACGAAATATTTAATGAGGTATGGACGTGCCGTCAAATAATTTTGACTTATGATTAGTGGAAAAATAGTAAAACTGAATACTATCAACTCACAACTCTTTATTTACTACGAAAAAATGCATTCTACTCTGCATAGTAGTGAATGTTTAGTTATACGCGTAATTTAAATTAAAGTAACGTTAGTGCGACTTCTGTTGTGTGTTGCAGATTAGATGGCAAATAATTTATATTACGATTGTAAGATGTTACTTTTAGCAAAGTGCTTGCTGAATTGGGGTCATCTGTCAAACGATTTCTAAGCTAGTTTTTAATGTTATTCATCTCTGAAAATAATGACTCGCAGGCATAGGTAGATGAAAATAGGGTTCATATAGCTTTAGATAGCTTCTTCAAACAGTTAAATGTGTCTGATATCGAATTCCATGTTTCCAAAATTTCGTTACATGCGTATTTACTTATATTACTTGTTAATCTTTCCGTTTCAATCAACTCAAACTTTTTCCTTGTTTCAATAAATTTCTTAATCACTCGCGTTTGTTCGTATTACTTCATAGTGAACTTTGTTATTTTGAACTAAAATGCAAACTGTTTTGATGGGTGGAGTGTCCAAAATATTGTGTCGCTTAACATTGGTTCACTTTTCTCTAGAACAAACTGTTGGTGCGTTTTTTCATAATACAGACGAGTATTTCTAAAAAAAAACTAAACTCAGTGGTGTAACAGCTCATGAGAGCCGAAGCCTACCTACTGTGCCCATCTCAGCTTTCATGTCCTTGGGCACTGAGGTCCATGAGCAGATGTTCTGTTCAGGGGGTCAGTCTGACGTGAAGCCCACAGTGTGTAGTTCCCAAGCCAACTTGGTACTCATTTATCGGCCCACTGAAGGGATGAAAGACTGAGTGGACCGTGCCCATCCTGGGGGTTGACCCCCGAACTTGTAGCATGGAAGCGCGAAATGTTACCATTCAGCCACTGGGCTTCACAGACAAGTATTTCAAAAAATTACAACATATTTCTCTTATTTCGTCTAATTATATGTGGTCTTTTCAGTCTTATGTCGTAACCCTTCAGGAAGACTCTGCATCAGTGGTCAGCAATCTTTTAGCTGTGGCGTGCCAAACCAATCCACCAATAGGATTCAGCGTGCCACACATTAGGACATTTTTGAAACAATTCGATTCCCGCGATAATGCATGCAGAGTTAAAGAACAGAGAACAATAATATAGATTTACGGTTTTATTATATATTAATTTTGCATCACTTAAAGATATTTCTTAACATAAAAATAAATGGCATAAATTATAATTATTTCTTCAACAAAATTTTTTTAAAAAATTAAAATTATGCATGTATTATGTATTTTTAAACATATTTATTAAATAAGAAATAGACAACATAAAATATAAGTATTTCTCTTCACTATAGTTAAATAAAAAGACAGATAAAATTTTAATGAGAAAACCTAGTGTTTGCAACACTGTGTACTTTCATATCCCAAAATCAGGGGTATAATTTGTTACTTTCAATTTGATTCGATTCTGAGAATTCAGCTGTTGAACAATTTCTTTTGCGGACTCGAAATATTTTTCATATGAGGAAATTTTCGTAAACTTAAATATATAAAACTAAAAGTGGAAAGCAGAGTGAGTATATGTAATTTTCTCTTTTCAAACAATTAAATCTCTCCAGCAAAAAAATTCAATAATTTACAAAAAAAGCTGCAAGTTTATCTTTAGAGTTATCTTCCAAATGTTTTGAAAATTCCGTAAATAACTATGACTATGCAGATGTTTTCCAAATAAGGTTCCTTATAAGTTTATCAACTTCAGTAGCACACACAAAAAATTTTCAAGGGGAGTGTCCATGGTCGAAAGTCCCCCAACTCGTATCATACCTCAAGACAACACCAATTGATTCTTCTGATTTTGTCAATTTTATTAACAAAAAACAGTAAAAAATAAACTATTGCATTAATAGCTTACATTAATTAATAAAATAAGTTGTTAATTACTTGTACTTTATTAAATTTTACGCTATATATTTATATTGGATTATCATCAATCGAAACAAACTCAAGGACCTTTGGGGGGTGTCCGGACCCCTAGGACACCCCCCTTGTGTGTGCTACTGATCAACTTCCATCCACTCAAAAATTAACAAGTTTATAGAATAGTTCAGAGTATCTCTAAGAATGATATCACGTGCCACATGTTGCCGACCCCTGCTGTGCATGTATGTTTAAATGTCTGAAGGTTTGCAACTATGTGTATTTTAGTATTAAGCATTAATAAATAACACCATTTATAGTTTCATCATATTCAAAGTGAAATACAACAATATGTTTAATTGTTTAATGAGGTAAGCAATCACTGAATGCTGCTTGGACTGTCAAAAAATATTAACTATTTCCATCTTGCCATTTGCATCTTCCTGAAGTCAAGTAAAATATCAACAAGTTCAGTTGATACTCGGAATTGAATTTCTTTGTCCAATCATCAAACAGGTGGAGCTAAGGAAAAAAAACGAGAAAAAACATTATTAATAAAAATTTAGTACATTTTCAGTTTCAGACATGTAAAAATCGAGTGATTTAACGCAAGTTAATTTTAATAAAATAGTCTAGAATCTATTAAAAATGTTACTTATTAATTTTTATTGCATCGAAAAATCAAGAATTGAACAATTAAAAAAAATGAGATTTAAAACAAATAAAATAGGGATTTTTTTTTACAAAATTTCTCCAAATGAATCTATTAAATCTTATTTTAAAGAATTATTACGTACGATATAAAAAAATGAAAGTTTAATTTATACTCCTTCTGGTACAGAAAAAAAAAATCCCTGTCTGTTTTGATAAATGCAATTTTCCTTCTGTCAAGAATAATGTAACATCGTAGTTTTTGCTAACGACAGATGCTTGTCAGAACTCTAACTCCCCCCTTTTTTTAAAGATGTACTTCAGAAGAAAAAAATAGAATCTTTCACATTTGTTTAAAAGCTTAGAAAACTTTCTCTCCAGGAACAAAAAACTTTTTCTTTGCCCCCTTTTTTTCCCCACATACGTGACATGGAATTTTTTTTTACAAAATGTGACAAAATGCAAAGGGGAAACTTTTCCCCTTGCATATTTACCAAAAGTGTACCTCATATCGGTGTCGTCACACACACAACTTGGATGGAACTTCATTAAATCTCTCACTTGAGCTTGTTTTCAAGAAAAGAACAAGAAACAAACGAAAAAAAGAGGGGGGGGGCAAGTTGAGAAAAGAACAAAGGAAGAAGGGGGGCTTCGAACATAAAAATAAAAAGCAGAAACTCGAAGCAGGAAATAAAGGACCTGAAACAAGAACAAAAAAAGTAGAGACTTCTTCTGTTGAAGCGATAGTCTTTGAGACTCGTTACTGCGCGATGCAGGCGAAAAAAGGATCGCTTGCAACAACTACAGGCCACCCCCTGTAGTATGCGCTTCACAGCAATCAATGCGCTGTTTCCTGTCTCCAAAGAAACCGATATCTTAAATTACGAACTTGGCTCTTTCCAAAAGTAAAATAAAGCATAAAAAAGTAAGCCATCACACAAGGGCCTGGAAGAAAAAGAAGAAAAAAAAAACTTTATATATCTATATATATTTCTTTCACTTCCCAGTTTTCCATTGGTGATCTACCAACTATGAATAATGAGGAACGTTCTTAGACGGAAAAAAATAAACTATATTGTGAAAAAGAATGTCGATGCAGTTGGAAAAAAGCTGGAAAACCATAAGAGTGTAGTAAGATGGAGGATATTGAATCGGTAGCGCGCTTTGAGGCGCCTGTAGTAAGTAGAATATGTATATGTTCGTATATACATGCTAGGAAGAGACTAGGTAACTAAACCGTCCCTTCCTATATTGAAAAATAATATTGCAGGGAAGTCCACGAGTTTTCATCTACTTTAAGATGAAGGTTGCTGGTAGGTATTGTTTTGCATATGGAGAAGGAAACGAGAAATTTCGACGGTGTAATACAATCTCATTCTGGATAAGACAGAAAGTTTTCTATTTTGTAACGTTTTTTTACAAGCGCGCGCCAGCTTGTCTACTTCATTTTTTTCTTCTTCTATTCCCATTTTGAAGTTTTGAAGATGACTTTTTTGAGTTTTGCTTGGATCTAAAAAAAAGATTTTTTTTTAAAGAAATATTTTTTTATGAAGATTTTTTTTAAACGTGTGCAATCGAAGCAACAGTGTTCTTGGTGAAGAGATATGAGTTTATGTATCTCAGTTTGAGATGAAAATGATGTTTAAAATAAACTATTTTTTTAAATGTACTATTTTATTTAAATGCTTTTATAAAATGCCATTATGTATCTCAGTTTGAGATGAAAATGATGTTTAAATTAAACTATTTTTTTAAATGTACTATTTTATTTAAATGCTTTTATAAAATGTCATTCATTTTTACTCAAAATAAATTTGATTTCAGAAAAAATTAGCGGTAGTGATTGCTTAAACAAGAACATTTTATTGAAATTTAATTAGATAAAAACTGAAAAGTTTTGGAAGTCTCCTGGAAGTGATACTTGTTTTTCTATTAATTTATTTTGTATATCTTTTTTTAAAAATTCTGGAGAAATTAGAATTAAATATTGTTGTACAATTATATTTTACGTTTCATTTTAAGATGTTTAGCTTTCTAGCATTTTCAAGACTATGAAGGTTATTTACATTTTAATTTAAAGATAAAGTTAAAGCGTTGCTTAATCAAAATTTTTATAACAACGTGGATTATATTGATACAGACAGCTGCGATAAAAATGTTATTTAATTTATTGCAAAATTAATGCATTTTAATGTACTTGAGAACATAAAATTTAATTAATTAGTACAGCATTAAAGTATTGTTTTAAAAGTAAATTAATTTAAAATTAAGTCTGTGAAAATGAGATTAAACCAACAATCTTCCTTACAATTAACACAGACACTAACTTAAAGCAATACTTTTCTTAACCACATTTATATAATAGCAAAAAAGTGGCTTTAAAATTTCTATATAAAAAGAATTTTTATCGAATTATTTTAAAACAGTCTAAAGTTATCGTATTTTTATTGCCCAGAATATTTTCCATTTACCAATAAGTTTAGTCAATTGCAAAAATTCTTAAAGGATCCTTCTGGAAAGTGAGTTATTCCTTTCATCAAATACACATGATTTTTTAAAACATAAAAACAATCTACATCTACACGATAATAATCTGATTAAATTAATTTAATGAGAAATACAAAACTCAACTTAAGGTAGAATACCTAGATTCATTTGCAGCATGTGTAAGTAATTCAAAATTGCAATACATTTAAACATATTAAGATCATATATAATCTGTCAAATTCATTTTGTGTGAGACCACATATTCATACAGTAAATAACAAAAAAATTATCAAAAATATAGTGGTATAAAAACTACAATAGATCAAAGTAAAAATAAATCATTACCTTACTTGGTATGTGTTGCCTCTTTATTAACTAATGTAAGATTAAATAAGAGAAATGTTTAAAAGGCGTACCACACAGAAATAACTGGAAAAATGTTCGAACATTGAACATGGATAATTCACATTCTTTTGATTTCAATTCAGCTTGCGAAAAATAAATTAATAATGTAACAAAGAATGCATTTAAATCAATATTCAAAAACAAGAACCGTAAGCAAAATTCATATAAAAATCAATGACTAGTATAAAATTTTAATTTATATTTTATTTAGATCTTATGTTTTGATAACCCCATTCCTTTTCCTTACGTTACCAATAGGCCTTAGAAGAAAATGCTTATATATTTCAACCTCACGCACGATAAAAGTTTGAAGAATGTCGTAGAAACTTTTCCATGTATAATTGAATCAACATTTTCTTGGTAGTAAATGATAATCAATTCACATGAATAAATTTCAAATCTACAACGTATTCAAGACCCAAATAGCAACCATCGTCCTATTGTCGAGAAAATTATGTCATAAGCTACAACTATTTATCACGTAGTTGGGTAATTCCAAACAAATCTTGTTTGTACCACATCCATCACAAGCTTTTTTTCCTCTTATCTAGCTCAACAAACTCATATTTACACCTTTACTCAAAGCAAAAGTCATTTTTCTTGGGATGACATCCTATTCAACTGTCGCTCATTACTGATTATTATATGGGAGTCCTCCTACACCCCGAGGACACCCCCCGCGGCCTCCCTTCATTAGAACATTCTGCCATTGTGGATGGAACATTCTGAATAATCTTGTCAATGCTTAAAATATCGTTGTCTCCGAACAATGATGGCTACTGCAGGAGATAAGCAAGTCGAGGGGGAGTCTGCTACAAGCAGGTGAAGAAAATGATTTTTACATCGTGTCTCTCTCTCTCTCTTTCCTTTTCTTTATCTTTTATTCGATCCTACATTTTTATTGTGCTTTTATCTTCTAGAAAGAGATTTTTTTGGGGGGTATGTCTTTTCCTGAAATTAGGAATTTAATTTTCATTGTATCAAATATTTGCTAATCGTGAAAATAGAGAATTGGTTTGTTTTTAAACTTCAATATGAACAATGAGGGATTTATTGGGACTTTGTTAAAAACTACCTTGTTTTAATCTGTTTTTATGTAGGCTTGTTCTTTCGTTTTCAATATCATGTTGGATATAATTATATAGGATTTATCATTTCTAGAAAATGAAAGATATAATTGTGTAGGATTTATCGTTTCAAGTATAACGAAAGATATAACTATATAGGTAAGCGTTTCTCAAACTGTGAAGCGCGCTTCCCTTTGGGAGGTGTGATATCCCTACGTGCAGGGGGGAGTGAGAGTGTATTTAAAAGTCAAAAATAAAATATTTAAAATAAGTATTAATTAATCGAAAGTAAGCAAAACAAAATACATTCTGACATAATAAAAATTAAATACACATTTACACTGGTATAATATACTTATAAATGTATCAGTACTGTACAATGTTTTGATAATTAATTTATCAATACTAAGTTAAAAACATGTTTAATACTTACTAGTGCCACCCATGGGATTGTGTTGTACAAACTATAATACTTATCTTGATACTTTGTATGGTTCATAATGAAAGTCGTATTGTAGCTTTACGGCAAGATACATTTTTATTGAATTCAATACATTGTTTTTGCATAGGAGAAGGGGAAGGGTTGATGAAAATTATGATTGTGAAATTTGGGTCGCAAATATTGAAGGTTTTTGTAGCACTGATGTAGGTATTTATCGTTTTCCGATATGTGTTCTATCAAGTCTTTTCTTAAATTAGTTAAATAATCAAAATTATTTTTTGATGTTTTCAGATTACATAATTACTTCATTTACAATATTTCACAAGATATTTTAATAAGTTTAAAAACAAAACTTTCAAGTTTATCGTACAAACATAAGTCATTCAATACTTTAAGAAATTTAAAAAAGAAAACACAATAAATTTACTTTTAGTTAATTAACGACTTCTCGTAATTTCTATGCACTAAAATGTAATAAACGAACAGTATTCTGATGATAATTATTGTTTCCACACCGAAGAAAGAACTAATTCAGATTTCGTGCCGGATTAGGACTACAAGACAACGCTGGATCAGAAGTAATCCCAGACTAATAGAGGTTTCGATATATATATATATATATATATCTGGTTTGAATCTTCTAGCTTTGTTAGTGATATTATTTTGTATTATCAATTTTATTATGCCATGTATTTCTTTCATTTTATGTTACTATATATATATATATATATATATATATATATATATATATATATATATATTATATATATATACATATATTTCTTAATAGATTCTAAGGTGGCTATTGTGTGTATATATGTATATATTCTTACTTATTACCATTTTATTATCTACCATTAGTTCAAATTATACTTTTTCATTTATTTATTGATTAAAAGCTATAACATTATAGTATTACATTAATAGATTATGGTTTTATCTATAATACAGTTAAACTTCTCTAGAAATTTTATTGCTTTCCCTATGGCCCAGAATACTGGCAAATTCAGGTGAAGGTTGGCTGGCCAGAAAACTTTGTTTAAACCTGCATTCCTAGTTCCTAAGGCTGGGAGTTTGCTTTTAGTATTTCTGTGGCTAAATCTTTCCTATTATGACGATAGTTATCTTAGGTTTATAACTATTTTTGTATATTTTTGTATATATATAATATATATATATATATATATATGTGCGTTTTATGTTTGATCAAAATATCAGAAAAATACTTTAACTCGTGAAGAATTTATCTAAAATTACTTATCTATAAATAAAGCCAACACACCTAGCTAAGCTTTAAAGATGTACTATTATCTTCAAAAGTAAATTTACTCAGGATTTTTTCTTAACTCAATCTTTTTGTTAGACTCTATTAATAACTTCAGAAACATAACTTATAGTTTTACACTCATTCACTTTGTATCATTTTCCTAGTGATTTTCTCAATATTCCTGCACTATAATTATTGTTAAAAAGTGTAATTATTTTTTTACAAATACCCCAGTTCCTTCACGAGGCTAGTCTTTGCTTATTAAAAAATTCACAAAATAACTCCTGACGTTAATTTAAGAAACACAGGAGAAAACCCTCTACAATTTTCCACTTTGAACTCTGCTGCCCACGACGGTGTACAATTTTCAGTATATTTTTTTTTATTTCTTTTCAGTATAATTTTTACAATATATATTTTCAATAAGAATCCTTTTACTAAATATAAATTTATTAAAAATTTGATGAAAATTTTTTGTATTAAACTTTGTATTAAGGAAACTTTTTTTGCATTTAAGAAATACAGAGTTGCGAGATACAAACGTTTGCTTCAAACGGGAGCATGGTCATTAATTGATTGTTTATTTGATAGCCACATTCTTTATATAAGGACGATAAATGTTTGATTGAAAAGTTTGTAATTCACTCAATGTAATTACCGTAAAATCCGGCATATAGCGCGCACCTATACTTTCAAAATGGAATTTTTAATTCTTGGTATATTCACCGTAATACACGCAAACATTTTTTACGAAGAAACCTAAAATGTACACGCACAATGCTCTTATATTTTTGTCATTTATTCGAGGTATTATTCCAAGGTTTAGAAAAAAAATAGTATATTTTTACACACGTTCCTTTAAGCTCACAAGGGATGTCATTTCTTTTAAGTAAACAGGATTTTGATAAATGTAGAAATCTAAATTTTTTTCTATGCACCTTTTTAATTTTTAAAGTTCTTATTTTTTATACACGGCGTATAACGAGCACCGATCTTATTCGAGTTCAATCTTATTTTTTGTGTTAAAAGTGCACGTTATACGCCGGATTTTATAGTGCTATATAGAAATATTACTTTTCAAAGAAATCGAATAATAGACAAACAGATGAAATATGAAATATTTTTATCTCATTTGTGTGATAAGAGAGGGGAAAAATGTTACTGAGAATAGTACGATTGTCCTTTTTTTTTATTAACAATAACCTAATTTACTGGCTGGATTATAAATTGATTAAAGCCTTTCATAACTATTTGAGCATTAAAAAAAGGCAGGGGGGGGGTAAATTATATTTGATTAAATTGAAATATCAACATCAATCTGAAGTTTTTAAAAAGACAACTTTTTTATTTCAAATTCGTTATATCTATTTAATATGTATGTTGTAACAATCTGTATTTAATTGTTTGTAGTTAATTATATAATATTTGCACTCAAAATTATAAAGTATAAGTATTTTTTTTAATTATTAAATAATGCTGAAATTATTACAGAAAAAGATTTTGAATAAACCTAAGCATTTGATGAGTTTGTTACACGTTTTGGCACGAAATTTTCGTAGTTTTATAATTAAACATACAAATCAAGAATTTTTATTATTCCTTTTTTATTATTAATATATGAATATATATCTGATTCATATATAATTTTTAACACCACATGAATGCCAAAATAATTCTTTGTGAGGAAAGATATTTCAGTAAAACAACTGCATGGTCAAAAGATATTCTAAAGCACAAACTTTCTTTCAAGTTTCTGATCTAATACAAAGACATAGGTTAGATGTCTGCTGTTTATAGCCCGTTGCTTTGTCTCCGCAGATGATAATCAAACCAGAATCTTTCTCTTTTCAGATACATTTTTATAAAAAAGAAAGGATGGGAAGGAAGTATTTTTTTGTTTGTTTAAAAAAAAGAAAGGAAAGAGGTCTTCCTTCATATTGGACACAGAGAGCTGAGGGGTAAAAGGAAAATAGCATAAAAATTGGATCCGCACATTAAAGCGTGGAACAAATTTTTCTTGTAGGGGTTGAGTTCCCCCTCCCACACCAATGAACATGCGTCTATGCTAATGTTGGCCTGACTGCAAATTCGCCCCGGGTAAAAACAGGAGTTGCGTGCATTCGGGGAGGGAGATAGTGGATTAAAAATCAAGCGCGAGACGTCAAGGATTGGGGAAGGCACGAGAACGTGAAATAGACAAGGAGATGCGAGAAGTGAAGTTTGTCGGAGGACCTCGACAGACTGCAAAGTACGGTTTTTTAAATGGAGGTTGGAATCATTCCCTCGTAACAGGTGGATTATCGAACGAAAAACGGTTGTATTTCAGCATCGTGCAGTTAATATTGCATTAGTTACAGTAAGGACTTGAATTAGAAACACGTCTTGAATTCTGAAGTCACAAATACGATGATTGGTATATATTTCTCACATTAAATTTTATCATCCCCCGATAAAAGACTGAAAAGTTTAGTTTTTAAAAAGTGGCATGGTCGTTTTTAGTTCACGTGAAGTTTTTAAATAGAATTGTGACTCGCATTCCCAACAACAACGGTCTTAGGGTTTGTTATCCTAATTACAAAGGATTATCTAATACCCATAAATGTCTTAAAACTTCTTGAGGACATAGGCCCCAATGAAAAATTAGGCCCCCACTTGTGAATTTAAAAAGTAGACAGCATATTGTGCATACATTGTCAAATACTCCTACAAACGATAATCTGAAATAAATAAATGTGCATGACTCACAATCTCCTAATCTTAGGCAAAAAACCGTCTCGATCGACTGCCGCCTTTAGACTAAATATTTATTAAGTCTAAAGGTGGTAGGTAAAGGAGTAAGGTAAAGGTAAAAAGGTGACTAAAGGTAAAGGAGTAATGATGGTGTACGGGGGTAGGCTTATTTTATTTTCAGTCATAAACGACGATCAATATATAACAATGAAATCTGTCATTGTTGCCAGTTAGCATATAGTTTGAAATTTCCTGCTTTTCGGGAATAACATTCGAACATTAAAATTATTTAGATCATTTTGCTGAGGTTGAATTGAGAACGATACCAGAACCCCCCCCCCCGGATCCATTTAGCCCAAGCATTCCGCCTTAATTAAATGATCACTAAAAATTATATATATTTTTGAGTATGGTAATTTATGCAAGTACGTCTTTGTGTGTGTATGAGACAACGCATAAATGTAATTGACGTATTTGTCGTATTTTAATTGTATTGTTGTGTTAATTAGACTTATTAATATTTACCACATTTTAATTTTTTTATCAGCTTATTAATTTCCCCTAATTTACTTTGAGAACTAAAGCAATTAATTTTTGAGCTATCTTTATATACAGAAGTTATGTATGAAATATAATAAATCTTAAATAATTTTCATTTTTACTTAAGTGTTTTTACTAAATTCAAAGATTTTAAGTAATGGTCTTTAAAACAAACGGAATCTCATTCCGCAACAGGGAAGTTATTGATATTGCAATAAATAACATTATTGGTATTGCTGAACTGTGGGATATTTTTCTCAATATATATTTCCTGGTAAAATAATTAACCTTAGTAAATTTAATACCATTTGGAAATATTTGAGTAATAATGCGTAAATTTTTCTTAAAGGAATCTATTTTTTCTTGAAAGTCTTTTTTTTTATTACCCTCCACAGTATATTATTGCCTTTGATTACTTTAAATATAAATTTATAAGCGAATTTTTTTATGATTGTTTTAAAAATAAATTCTTGTATTACAATAATTTATTCATGTCTTTGAATTAAACTAAAATGTTTAAATAGGGGATGGATGAAATCTTAAAAACATTTAAATGAAAATTGTATATTAATGCTTTATATTGAATGGTAAAATTTCAATACAATTTTATACGTCACAAAAAACATCAGGAGAAATATCAAACTTCATGAGCAATACTTAGTAGGTTCAGTCTTATGCATAAACTAATAATGTACTTTAACAAACAACAGTTTTTTCTCGCTAAACCTTCATGAGGCTGTTGTAACTGAGTGGTTTTCGTCTCGAACTCGTTGTCGAGTATTGGGTGTGAATCCCGGTGTCACTGAAGCTCCGGTGCTTACATGTAATGATACACATTAAATCTGTCGAGGCTTAAAATCCTTACTTTAGTGTTGTGTAGAAGTTTGGAGAGTAGGTTTCCCACTCAATCGTTGCCCTCATCATTTGATCAAGTTCAGAATTATGAGTTCTGTAGCCAATAGCACTCATTTATCTTCGAATGAGTGAGTGAATATTAACTTCGCACTGTTCGGCTATACACAAAGGCGTTTGGTGACAGACCTCGTAATAATGGTCAAGTGACGAGAACGACACCTGAGCTGGTACCCCTCTTCTAACTACCCCGCCATAGGAGGAAGTTTGAGCTCTCGACAAATTTAACGCGTATCGCTCCCCTACACGGCGGGTCTTCAATATTTCTGGGCTCGAACTCATGACACGCCGGCCATGAGTCCGATATCTTGACCACTTGGCTACCGCGGCCCCCATGTAGCTTCGAAGTGCACCGTTAATAACTAATCAAGTCAAATCAAACTTCCAAAAAATCACCCTTAAAAGCGTTGAATAAATTTCAATAAATATTTTTATATTCTCAGCCCATCACGTTCTAACCAAAAAATCGCCAACATACTTGGAAATTTTATGTTGCAAATAATGTTTCCTTAAATTTACCAATATTTTACCCCATATTTTTGTAACGAGTTCGTGTCCTTTTTCACCATGCCCTTACACTTCGTAAAACTGTCTCGTCTGTATAACTTTCAAAATGTATATAATGGCTTGCCTGTCGTTTGCATATTTTTAAAATCTGTCTCGTATGTTTTTCTTTCATAGTCTGTTCCATAAACTTTTATAACAACCCGTCATACGTTTTCTCGTTTGTCGGTCGAATAGCTTCCGAAATTGCTATGCGCGTTACTTTTTTTGTTTGCTTTCGTATATTTTTAATGGTTTCATTCAACTTATATTCCAATGTGCGACTGTAATCTCAGTAATTTAAAATAAAATGTTGTGTGCATTCACATAAATGTTTTGTTAGAAATAGATTGTGCGTGGTATATTTTAAATTTTATTAAACATAAATTTTAAAAATGTTTTTATATTTGGGTCTTGTGTCTCTTTTAGTGGAAATATCAATATAAAATGTTGTATTGTAAGTAAAATCTGTCGTATACATTTAGAAAATTGATTATCGCTAGATAATGGCTATTAAAATGCTTAGATAAAATATAGAAATTTGTTAATTGATACTAATTTATTTTCAGAAAATTATACAAGATATGATGTAAAATATTTATGCATATGTTGTTTTTTTACGAACAAATACATGAATTACATTATAATCTTACTCACTGTTTAATGAACATAATATGGGGCAAATAAAGTATTTGTTCTATTTGTTTTAAAGTAACAAATGCTTTCTTTAATTTTTTTGTATTAAATGTGCAATTTTGGTTTTTGTAATGCGGTATAAGATAACAGTGAGAAAAAAGAACTTTGCTTTAGTTCTTGGTTTCCATTGTTTTGTTTTGTTTTTAAAAGACCTTTATTTTCATTATTAAGTAATTTCTTGATGAAATGGATTTCATAAACTAAATTTTAAACCATACTTAATATTTAATTCATTTTTTGTACGGTTTTAAATCGATTTTTATTAATTAAAGCAGTTTGGTCAATACGTTAATACAACTAACCCAAAGCAGTCGCATATAATAAAAATCGCATTTAATTTTGATATCTCTTAATAACTGTTTTAAGTTCTAAACTTCAAAAGGATGGATTGAATGATATTGTTCAATTCTACTTATTACCTATTTTCACTTTTTATAAAGAATACTTTGGATTCATTTCATTTCCAGCTTTAAATATTATATTTTATTTTTTTCAATTAAATAATTCATAAGTTACTTTATGATAATGTCGGAAAACTGTCTATGAATGAAGCAGTTGAGGTTACAAACCTTATAATGAAATATCAAATGACCAGTGAACTTGAAATTACTTGAGTATTTTAATTTAAAGTATTTTTTATGCTTTCCTGAATCTTGAGCAGTTCTAAAATTCTTTGAATAAAATAACAATAATAATAATAATAAAGACGTTCATTAACAAATGTCTTGAGTTGCCATTTTCTATCAAATGAAGGCCAAATTCCCTCTGTTTATCTCTTAGTATTATTACATGTTTATCAAAGTGTACAGAGCTACAGTCTATCGTTGTCAGTTTTGTTGATAGAGTTTCCTCGGAAACTGCATTACAATATTTTCACAAGTACTATATAAGCAAGGAATAAGTAGCTTCTGTAAAAAATCTATCATAACAGGGAACTCATTTTGTAAACTCCAAGAGGAAATTGGAACCTTAACGTAACTAGGCGATGAAAAAAAAAATCTTTATACTTTCTCATTGGTACTTTTCACTATTCCCTCAAAGTTTCAGTTATTAAAATGCACTTACAGCCTGTTTCAGACAGAGAGTTAAAAAAAAAAATATACAGACTGAAGCTATCCGACAAATATCAGCCGTAAATTCTCGCTGAACCTGAAAAGAAGGGGAAAAAAATCCTTATTTATAAACAGATCCCCAGAAGATTGAAAAGCCGTGAGGAAGAAAAGTAAAAAAAGTAGAAAAAAGTCTTCTCTCCTTTGCAGCAAAGAGGCGCGAATGCAAAAACATGCATCTCATGGTAATGACTGAATCTCCCAGCGCTCAAGAACAAAATGTAAAAATTCAAAATAAGAAGGGGGAGGGAGACACTAATAAAAAAAATACGAAATAGGTGTCTCCCCCCCCCCTCCGGATGGCATGCTGTCCCTGAGAGGGCGCTAGCGTCGCTACATGTCATTAGCACAATTTAGGATGTCAGAAGTGACTGAGATTAAAGAAGGGGGAAGATTCAGAATGCTGTCCGCTTTTCCCCCTTTTTTCCCGCCCTTTCTGTGCGTAAGACTTTGATGCATGCCCCTTCATTGTAGGACCTTGTAAAGTTGTTTTCTCCGGTGAAAGACTGCGCTTGCGAGAAAGCCGCATTCACAAGGGAATAAATTGAAGGACGGAAGCTCTCTCAGTGGCGGAGGAATTTTGCTAATTTCGTTAAAGACTCCCCTCCCTTTTTTTGCAGCCGGGTTCTGCCGAGGAATTTAAATGAAAATGAGTGAGAGAAGCGGTTGAATTTGAAAGTGAAAAGTTATTTGGAGAACTTTGTGTATTTAATGGAAAAAATAGATTTTCCAAAAATCCGCGGTGACTTTTAATAAAAAAAATGTTATTGTGAATTTTGAATGATCTCCGTTAAGATATATTTTGTAGCCTTATTGATATTGAACCGCTTTCTTAAAATTAGTAATTTATTTTAGTTTTATTTTGTACAGAGTTTTATTACATTCTATTGATTTTATTTTATCCAGAGACCAGTGGAAATAGATAGAAACTAACTAAAGGAGAACACATTGTCTTTTTTTAAAAAAATTATTCTCATTGAGCAGTTAAAAGAAAAGATAACTAACTGACTAATTAAAGGGACTAACTGAGTTGAAACTTCGAGTAAAAAAATTGTATTTTTGTGATGTATAACACCAGACATTGAAGCCGCTATATAGCAAATTCAGTTGATTGAGTATATATACTGGATTTTGGCTTAAGTTTAGATTTAAGAATAGCAGTGTTAATTACTTCTTTTAAATCCCTAGAATATATAAATTAATAAATTTAAAATTCTGTAAATAATTTCTTTTGTAGTATATTCGCTCATTTCAAGAAGACATTTGCATTTGTTATCCCTCTCAAATTATGAATTTCAACTATGTTTATTGAGTAAATGAACTGTCTAGGTTTTAATTTTCTTTCTTGTGAATCTTTCGCATGGATTCTGGACGTTATTCTTAGAAATGAACTAAACTTCAATGATTCATTTCACCATAACAAAAAATTCATTTTTATTTAACAAAAAATATGAGCTAAAAGATGGCAGAAATAGTGTTTGCAAGGCTTAACATAAATTCAGTTACATTACTAATTATAAATGGGCAAATGAAATCATATGTAGAACGGGTTACTTCAAGTGTCATTAAAATAAAATATAATAATAAATAAATAATAAATGTAAAACATTCAACATAATTGGAGTTATAAAAACTCCATCCTATAACTTTACACACAATGAGAACAAATTTCAAGTTAATTTTTGTTGCTAATTATTTTGAAACAAGATATAGTCTGCATAAAAAAAATTCTATTCGTGTTTTTAGTTTTCAATTTATATACACATAGGTAAAAGTTGTAAATCTTGGAAATATATTTACGTTTCGTTCATATAATTTTTTTAAAAAAATGTTACATGTTTACTGTTAGATTTACTTGAAATAATAAAAAATATACATTGTTTTTCTATCAACATTATTTTAATATTTTTAAAAAAATCAATTATTAGTCAAGATATTTTCCTGTAAATTCTGAATGAGGTATATTTCGTAGAATGAGAGACAATCATTGTAGATGTACTGAAAGTACTTTTAAAAATCACATTTTCTTAAATTTTGCATTATTTTAAAATTTGGATTTTTAATGCAATCACATGCAATTATACCTAAGAAATGCATTTCAAGGAAACTAAATGAACATACGTCTGGACACTCCTTAAGAAATGGAACATATTTTAGTTGGTTTATTTCATGTCTTATAAATACAAGTAAAGAAATTAACCGTCATTTGTATGTATTATGCTGACAATATATCCTTTGCTTATTAATCTGGTTGGAAATTTTTTTTTTCTTCTTACAAACCCTAAGTGCTTTAAAAGCTTTCGAAAAATCCAGTTCCGTAAAGACTTTTCTATTTCACATTTATGAAAATACCCCAACACAGAATGCATTTTCAATTCATACATTCTATTACTTTACCTTTACAGCCCACCATCGAATAATAACTTCCTCCCCCTCCTTTTTATATCTGGGAAACTTTAAAAACCAGACTCTGCATTAAGCAGATGAACAACTCCTACAAATGATACAAAAGATACTCCCCTATCTATGAAGATGCATCGCTTTCCATTTGGGGCCGCAGTAATCTTACTAATACCTGCAGCTCGTAGGAGGCCAGATCATATGGGTCATTAGAACTCCAGTAGCGAGTATTCAGTAAAAAGCAAAACGTTTTCTGCGATTTGTATGTTAAGAAATTTTTTTTTTCTATTAACATACAAATCGCAACTATGCTTAAATTCCCGCACGAGTGTTCATAAAGTAAATATCGCATCATCGAAAGGCGCGCCCATAAAATCTCGGCTTAGGCTCCTAACGTATATTTTCTCTCAATCTCCACCCCGCCGCACCCCTTGCTCTTGTGTATAGATTCGAAATGGGTTGTACGAAGGAGGAGGGGGGTCCTGGAATTCCGAAATATTCCGATTATCGGCGTTGCGGTATTTTTGTAATCAGAATCAAACTTTGTAAGAGGCGGCAGAGTTTGTTTAGGGACGGGATAGTGAGGGAGGAGAAGAAAAAAAAATTGAGAGTGTTTACGACGAAAAAGAAGAAGAGGGTGGAGGGAAGAGAAAAAGGAAAAGAAAAACACCCGACGAATATGCTAGGCAACTTTTCTTTGCAAGGGATAGTGGTACGAGATCGATTAATGCGAAATATATTATGCCAAGTTTCTTTGACTCGAAAGTCATGACTAAAAATCCTTTAATATTTGATCAATTAAGAAAAATTATTTACAATGAGTTAAACAATGCTAAGGCAGCACTTTTATATTTAATGCATAGTAATGTTATGCTTTAAATTGGTTAATTTGATGCTTGAAATAAAAAATTATTAGCAAAATAATAACTCATTATTGTTAATAAGACGATTTCAATGTACAGTTTTTTAAATTTTATTATTCTTACAAATATGTACTTAAAACTGTATAATCTTAAGGAATAAATTTCTCTAAATTAATTTCTATATTTTTTTCTTCCAATTGATATTACACGGAAAATGGTTTTCTAAATATATTGGCACATGATTGATTTAATATAAATTATATCCTTTTTTTTTGCAATTTACATTTCTATTTTATACATCTTACTTAAATATTCTATGTTCATAGTGAAATTTAGATTTTTTTCTCTTTCTCTCTGCATAAAAACATATTCAGCTATAAAAACCTCAATTTTTTTTTTTTTTTTCAAAATTAATATTTTTCCATTTTAAAAAAATTATTAAGTAATTCTTAAGTTTTCGATCGCTTGAGAATGATAAACTCTTATTTGCTTAGGAAAAGAATAACTTATTTATTTCGATATATTCGTGGTATTTTGGCTCTTTTAAGCTGTAAACTGTTCAAGAGCTGTATCATGAATTTTAAATAACTCATGACAAAAAAAAGTTGCAGTCGGTTCTTTGTGTAGCAAATGATAGATATAGTTAAGAGAAAAACATTTTCAAAATCACTTGACTAATTATATACTATTTACAAACTATACAATAAACTGATTCAAGAAATGAATCGATTGCTACGTTAAATCACCACCTTAAGTAATAATACAATTTAATTTGGAGCCCTAACAACGTTGTAAGCGTATTTCAGAGTAAATTATACCTATACCGTAAGCAAATCGACTAAAAACCAAAGAACATGACTATTTATATTCATTATATGTTTCTAGCTTTTGATTTTATACTTATTTTATTTGAGCACTCAACAAGCAGAAAACCTAATTATTTAAATACTTAATAACTATGCTAAAACAAATATAATTTTCAGTTATACCCTTTGTAGAGAAACATTAGGGTTATCATAAACATATTTTCCCCTTTAAGATATCATAGTTGGAGGATAAATTGATTTCTTTTTATTTAATTTTAAACTTATAATGTTTATATTGTCAAAGTGAATTTATACAAATTATACGAAGTGTATTAAAGATATCCGACCTTAATTCGTACTAAAATAATCGTATTTTAGATATACAATCTTACATTAATATTCATCAAAGTAGTCACACTTCTTTGTGGATATTACCAATGTAAAAATATTTCTGAACTGCCTCTTTTGAGATTGCTGACAGTTGATCTGTCACCACCTGCATGTTGCTATCTCATATAGATTATAATCTCTTTGTTCTCTATACTATAATATTGTCCCTTTTTTTAGACTGTAATTTCCCCGTTGGTGTGGTGTGGTAGTTAAAGAGAGGGGGGGGCAGCTCAGGTGTCGTCCTCCGTCACTTGACCATGGTTCAAAATTACGAGGTTCGTCGCCAAAAGCCCTCGTGTAGCTGAACAGTGGGACGTTAATATTTACTCACTCACTTACCCTTTGGGAAAGAACTGTGTTGTATGCAAATAAGTATTAATATATAAGCAGAAATATATTGAACAGAAATGTGAATGTTTGGAAAGTGAAAACATGAAGACCCAGAAGTATTAAGATTATACTGTTAAAATGAGTGTGAAATAAATAACGAACGGTTCTGTAGAAGGATTTATGGAGTGAACCTTGTTGAAGGCATTAGTTCAGCGGATTCAAATCTAGCTAGGAGGAGACTTCAGTTAAAATCACAAGAAAAATAATATCCTAGTATTTTTTGTTGTTAGAATTCGTTGAGAGAAATCATTCCAAATTAATTAAGAAACTGTGTTAAATGTACTCTTATGACTATTATTAGTGTGTGGATTCAGTGAAGTCTCATAATTCTTCGTCGTCACAATTTTGCTTTCATTAAATCAAAAATTATACTCTTAAAAATGTTAAATAAAAGGTAATTGTGGATAAATAAATTTTTTAATTTGCTAGATGGCTCAAATAAGAAACAATAACGAAAACCTGAAAAGTATAGTTCAGCTTCTAATTATTAATTTGGCGACAAAAACTAATTACGAGCTAATTATTCGTCGCCACTGATTAACAGTAAATACAATTGTGTATAGCGTGTTTGATAGAATTAGCAGTTCTCACTAATCTATCATAACCCCTGAGCTTTAATTCAATGAAGATTTTAATCCCATAAATAACGTTTTGAAATGATGAATGGTTTTCCGAAATATTTTACGATTTTCACTTTTTTTTTACCAAAAAAAATCTGCTATTTATTTATAACTCTTTTAATTTCCCCAGTTTTTTTAAAATTTGTATTTATGGTTCTCCATTTGACGTATTTTTAGATCTTACTAGAATTTAAGGGAGCGTTCTACATTTGGAATAATATTTTTAAAAAAAATATTTTCCAGACTTGTACTAAGTCTGGCTTCAAAATTTAAATTGACAGTTATTTGAAGAATTGTGTCCACAGCCTTTCTCGGAACAATTAGCTGTATTAGAATAAAGCAGTTAGATAAAAAAATGTTAGATAAAGAAAAATGTGTGACTAAATCTTTGACTATGTTACTTCAAATTAGTCTAAAGACAAGATTTGGGTGTATATTAATATCACTCAAATAACACATTTCTTAAATTTAGGGGGAGAAAATTAAGGAAAAGGTGCTTTCCCTTTATCAATTTCTTAAGACATATTTGTATTGAGAAAAATTGAGAATGAATAACAGAATCAGAAAATGTGTCTAATTAATTCATTTTAACAAAGAGGAAGAAATTGGCCGAATTTGCATGAATTTTATCATCTGGGGTAGCATTTCAAGAAAATGTTTTTCTGATGTTTCTATGTTTATTTCTCGAATATTTTTATTTTCCTATCTCGATTTCGGATTAAAAATATTTTAATACATAACTAATATTCAAGGAAAAGTAGAAAATAACATACATATCTGTTTACTAATTTGATTTTTTTTATAAAATACTGTTATTTGCATAATAAATTACTCACAAAGCACGCTATTTCGCTATGTACGGGAAATTAATAGGCCGAAATGATTTAGTTTGATTTGAAAATGATATCCCACTAGAAGTTACATGAGACCCTTTGATGGTGATCCCCTTATTTTCTAACTACTGTCAAGTAATGGGGACAAAACATGGGGTAGTATCTTCAGTCTTCTAACTTCTACAACACTCCGCGCGAAAACTACAAGGTTAATCAGTTCCATATTACTTGCTGCATCCTCCATTACACCATATGATTGGAATTTAGTGTTATCAAAATTTTAACTTGAGACTCTACTAAATTTGAAAATCTTGATTTCCAAGGCCTTCTTTTGCAAAGAAAAGTAATGAAATATTTAATTAAAGAAATATATGTAATCCTTAATTCGTACTGAATTACTTACAAATCACAATTAAGAGGAGGGGAAAAAATGGATTGGAAAGGCAGTTAATAATAACTCATTTTTAATTATAAAAATACTTCATATTTTCAAATGTTATATTCTATAACTTTATAACTTGTTGTTGATTGTTCATTTGAGCTAAACACAGTAAATTTCACAAACATACAAATACAGTTTTTTATACGATAAACGAGTAAACGCGATGCACTTCTGTTTTAGCATAAAAGTATTTTTTTTAAAAAAAAAATAAACAAAAGTGTAGAGCTATATGAGTAAATGAGTGTTTAGTGTGGTCGCACCTTAAAGCAGCATGCGCGATATTGGTATCAGACCTCATAATTTTGAACCGCGGTCAAATGACGAGAACGACATCTGAGCTGTCACATCCTCCCCTGTATTACTACCACATCACGTTAAGAGGAGGACTTTAATCTACCGCTGAAAAATTTATATATTTAATTCTTCAAAAAAGTAACATCACTTTTTAAATGCATGTAATGAAAATATTAAATGTATCCTAATTAAAACTGATGTGCTTTGTTACATTATAGAAACCTGACTAAGGTATTTAGTTTGAAAAAGCTCTTTACCACTCCTGAGAAGCTTAATTGTATATTTATGTTCGTTGTTTTAAAATGTCTTAACGTATTCCAGCTTGCTTGCCTCGATGAATTTCATGGGCCTCGACAGTGCCGGCTTAGGCTGATTTTGGGCCATGGGCACAGAAGATCTACAGGCCCCCTTGGCACTGGCGGATAGAAATTTAAAGCCAGAAAATCTGGCAAGTCCAGCTGATCCTAGCCCCTTAAGACCATTTCGAGCCCCTGGGCGCCCACCACAAGCGCCCCATGCATGAACCAACACTGGTCTCGATCTGACACTGTCGATCGGATGGCATTTGTAACAACCAGGGTCGTATTGAGGCAGGGGCCAACAGGGCCCGGGCCTCAAGGAGGACTTCGTCTCTTTTTCAACTCGGCCTCAGTAAAATCAGGATCTGAATAATTTTATAGGACAAATGTTGTTCCGAAAAACTGGGAATTTCGAACTAAATGCCAACTGACAACATTGTCAAGATTGCATTCAGTGGTGTAACGTACACCCCCAGAACCCCCGCATTGCGGGGGGGGCAGGGCTCTAGGGGGCCCAAACCCTAACTGACGCCAAGTATAAGTATACCCTTTGTAAGATCCGGCTTGGAGCCCAGAACCTGACTTTGCAGGGGGCCCCTAATCATCTCCGTTACGCCACTGACGGCATTATTAGGTTATTACCGTTATCCTTGTCTTGGCCTAGGCCTACCACCATACGCTATCATTACTCATTTAGACGAAAAGGAAGTTGTCGGTTTGTGCCCCGCTTTGAGAGATTGCGAGTCATGCACATTTATTTGTTTCTGGTTATCGTTTTTACAAGAATTTGACAACGTGTACTATACAGGGTGGTCCAG
This sequence comes from Trichonephila clavata, assembly GCA_019973975.1. NCBI lineage: Eukaryota > Metazoa > Arthropoda > Arachnida > Araneae > Nephilidae > Trichonephila > Trichonephila clavata. Next base: position 16,763 of record BMAO01001479.1, on the reverse strand, counting down.
AATTCATGGCACAAACTTTAAGGGTAGATACAGGATATTGTAACAATCATTTATTGTATGGGAATGGATGGGAGCAAGTGACGCAGTGAGGCACAAACAGGAGAAATAAAGGCAAAGAACAATCTAGTTATCGGATGGTTGCGTTGGTGGTAGGGAGCAGTAGATGTCTAGCTACTGTTCAATGGGATGTATCAGAGTAAGGCAAAGTGCCGTTCGCAATTATGCTGACGTCTACTACAGGAGACTTATACCATATACCGAAAAAGCAGACATTCATTACATATACATCAGTGCAAATGGTAACGGCAGAGCTACGCTACGAATGTATCACGCGCAGTTTCCTGATTGGAGAATGCCGGATCACAGAATTTTTCAGCGGTTACATCGTCAACTTCGTGAAACAAATTTTTTCCTCGTCACTAGGCATGGTGCTGGTCAACGAAGAGCTGTACGCAGTCCCAGAATGAAAGAATGTATCTTGAACATTGCAGCTGATAGTCCAGACTAAGGTACACGAGATGTTGGTCATCACGCAAGTGTGAGTCATCAGACCGCTTGTAGAGTGTTAAACAAAAATCGCTTACACCTCTTACATTTTCTCGAGTACAAGCTTTGAATCCGGTAGAGTGTCTTCTCCAACTACCAATGGGTATACAGCAATGCACGCTGCAGTTGGACTTAATAGTTCATGCGCTGAACAGTTATGAGCAGTTATTGTAAACATTACACTTATCAACGACATTTTCAATAAACACTTTGTCTTTCCATTCGTCTCTTATTTTTTGTGTTTGCACCTTATCGCATTACTTGTGCCCATACATTCCTTTACAATAAATAATTATTACAACGTCCTGTACCTACCCTTAAAGTTTGTACCATGAATTCGGAACCACCCCGTATACTTTCTTATTTTAAGGGTTAAAGATGAGGCTTACTTTTGCGTAGAGGTCCAGGGCCTCAAAAGATGTCTCTGGTAACACTAAAAACAAAATTTCAATTGATGCCTTTTAATATATAAGAAACATTGAATTAAGCTAGAGACCTGACGATATATAACAGGGTATCATAAAAAAATATTATATTTCTGATGAAAATGAATACGAACCACGAAGAAAGAGAGAGAAGATGTAAATTTAATATTATTTATTTTAAACAAATCCTGCTCTAGATTTCTATACGAATAAGTACAAAACACACCATAAGTTTAATGCCAAAAAAAGAAACAGACAACCCCCATTTACGTATATTTAAACCCCCATCCAAGCGGTCACTCCAATGAGCCTTCTCATTCCAATGCAGGGGGCAAATGGGTCCCCCTCCCTTATTACACATGGACCACTCCTCCCCTGATCGCCTGCCTCATCACGCCGGAATTTTTCCACAGAAAAAAATACCAGAAAATAAGGCTTTTAAATTCTCGGTCCATCTAGCAAATGATTATAAAAAAAAAAGAAGAAGAAGAAGCGACGCGCTATCAGGCGCGATGGCAATTTCACAGAAAATGCGTGTTTTGCTTCTAGGATTTTCAAGCGGGATCGTATCAGTTAAAAGTGTTTGGATACAGGGATTTGAGAATAGCGGATTTCTTCCCGTCCATGGTATTGGCCCTTTCTTATTATTGCCATCGATTTTTTTTTATTCTCGTGTAGCTCGACCCCCCCCCCCCCTCCTTCATACAGAATGAGGAAGGGAGATTTTAAAGGGAATTTTATTCCATCCCCCCTTCCTTCTCGACCCATAACGCTGCGTATAAAAGTAGGGAATTAAAGTTTTGTTTTATTTTCATCTTGGGAGGGGGGTGTCTTGATGTAAGACTTGAATGACGGACTTCGATGTTTTTTTTTTCTTCTTGTTTGTGTGCTCAAGTCCAATCTAAAAGAGGTTATTGTTGTTTTTCACTGTATTGGAATTAATTTTGCTACAGTGTAGAAAAAGTATTCTCTACAGAAAAATTGCTCCGATTTCTTAGTCGAGACATTATTATTTAGGTTAATTGAATTATCATATTTTCTGAGACTGATTGCTTATTAAGGTTACACTCGGAAACAACACGAGGACTATTGGCGGTGGATCTCTCAATATTGAGCCACAAAAAAGCGACGAGGATGATAACTTAGCCGACACCCCATCCCCCAAAATTTCACACCATACGAACGTAAAGAAATTTGAATTTCGCGATAGATAGATTGAACGTGCATCAACTCCTCTACACAGTAATTTTCAGTACATTTAAAACTCGAACCCAGTGGCTCAAGGGGGCGGGGGGTCCGGACACCCCCCTACGCTCTTGATTTTTCTTTCAGTTGATTATAATTTCATATATACAATAAGTAAAATTCAATTGTTATTAATAATTTATTTTATTTATTATTGCTAATTATTTATTCGACAATTTATTTTTTCTGGTTTTTGTTCCCAACAATCGACAAGTGAGTGTACATTAACGTCCCACTGTTCAGCTGCACGAGGGCTTTTGGGGACGGTCTGCGTAATTTGGAACCATGGTCAAGTGATGAGGATGACGCCTGAGCTGGCACCCCCCTCTCCTAACTACCACACCACACCAATGGGAGGACGTTTGAGCTCTCGACATATTTAACGTGCATCACCCCCCCCCTACACGGCGGGTCTTCAGTAGTACTGGGATCGAACTCATGACACGATCCGATGCCTAGACCACTTGGCTACCGCGGCCACCCCAACAATCGACAAAATCAGAAGAATATGTTTGACGGTGTAACGTCAGCTCATTGGCAGAACTCACCCCATCTATACATGTCAAGATTGACGTATGGAGGGTCAGCTGACCAAATGGGACATTGTATCTCCATAAAAGGCACCGGTGGTTCGCCCTTTAAGCAGGAAGCATGACACGTGTGACCTGTCGTGGAGAACGTCTTTGAAGTCACCACTCCTTTCTTTCTTCACGACTTACTGACGACTGTTAGTTCAAGCACTCAATATGAAGGAAGTTACGGGTTATACAGCCTCTTGTATTGGATTCCCCTATCCTATTGACATAGCCAATTTGAGTAGAGATACTGGCGCCATGGATAGTCACAGAAGTACACTCGGTGAAAATATGACTGGACGAGTTATTGCCTTTAGATGTTGGACACAAGCCCATGTCGGAGGAGAGACCAAAGATGCCGGCCAATGGTTCACACACACCAATGGAGTGGGAATGAGGTCTGGGGAGCTGAGGGCAAATGTGTGAACCCCGCCAATGAGAGGTGGTGAAGGGCACGAAATTGACACGCCCCTGTAGTTTAAAGGGGTCGGTTCGGGATTGGAGGGGGACTTCTTCTTGCTTTCTTGATCTCCATGGACTGGCCGATTTTTCCGCTCTTCAAATTTTTGTGTTTGCGGGGGCAGCCGCTCTCATGTCAGAAGGATTTTTTTGCTCGACCTCTGGATCTCAATGATCTGACGAAATCTTCGCTGTCCGCATACTGAGTTTGCGGACGGAGTCACGCTCAAGGACCGGAGAGTGAATTTTGACAGAAAAAAAAATTGTGGCAATTATTGACCGATGAAGTTCGGAGACAGCGGAGCAGTGGCTAGACATACCTGAACCGACCTTTGAACGAGACCTTTTTTCACAGCGAACGGCTGTATGCTTTGATATTATAATATTGTATTATAGATAGTAATTAATTAATCTAAAAATAAAGTCTTTTAACAATTAGCTGTTTGATCGTTAACGCTACCCTTCCAAGACCTTACAACGACGTTTTGGGGTATGATACGAGAAAGGTGGACTTTCGATCCTGGATCTCTCCTCCTCTCCTTGAAAAATTCCTGCGTGCACCACTGCTCCAAACCACGACAATTTCAGCCACGAATTCGCTTGACCACTAACTCTATTTTAATTAATTTATTATATTATGATTAAACTACAATACTGAGTAGCAAGACTAATAAATCTTTTTAAGAAAATTTTCTTATACATATACATCTCAGAGATCCTATCATGTAAAATATGATTACTAATTACCGACGTATTTTTAGTTTTGTTTCTTGCGCATTTAGTTAGGAAGAAAAACAATGAAGTGTAACAACCTAGTTACCTATTTGTAACTTTCTACTAACCGAAAATGATGTAGTAGTTAAGTCGAATACCACGTGACAGGAGTTCTCAAGGTATCCGACTGGTTGCGACAACTTTTTTTTTTTAAAAAAATGGAGATATGTGGATTTTTTTGATGTTTTTAGATTTTTTTTTTAGTACATTTAAAGAAAAATATGCTAAAATTAAGAAGTGAAAATAAATTATTATAACTAAAATGGAAAAAAATTGACAAAAAAAATAACATAAACGCGGTCCATTCTGTACCAAAGGTTTTATGAACGAATTTTCAATTTTTCAACTCTGATGTGTTGATATGCTATTCATTGTCAAAATGACCTTCAGGATAAGAGATATTTTCATTTTTACAAAAACTAGAGCACTTTATCTCGGTTACTATACGAACTTGGTTAAAAAAACAGTGGAGGAAACATTCATATAAGGGAACATAACAGTGATTGAAGGTTAAAACACTTCTACTATTATACAATACTTACACAAAAAATTTCAGTTAATTATTTTCAAAACTTTTTGAGCAATCGCTGACCCCGTTTGATTATTTTAAAAAAATCTTATTTCGAGTAAAACGCGTTTTAAAGTATGACATCTTGCTTTAAGTAATGGCATCTGCTTTTACTAAAATACTTGTAGTTTTTGTTCCAGTAAACGGAAAATGATAAACTTGGTATTTTTATAAAGCTAATAAGATGGCTTATAAAATAAAAGCATAAAAAAAATTTGTCAATTTTTGGCAAAGTTCACAATTTTAGGGTTGTTGGATACCTTAGGGCACTCAATATGTATAATTGGTTTATATTTTTGAATCAATTTAACAATATTTTAGAAAAAGAAATGTGCACGGAATATTTATTATAATTCCCAATTTCTTTTAATTTATATAATTAAAAAAAGAAACAAATTAACCAATTATTATAATTATTTCAGTAACATCGATTCATTTAAGCGCTTGACAGCTAAAAAAAACCCCTATTCTATAAATAAAAAAACACGCAAATTTTTAACTTTATTTACATTTTATCAGCAATTTTTTTTTTATAATTGGAGAGAAATCTATTTTGTTCTATAAACTTTTTTTTTCTGTTATTCATATTATATTTCCAAATTGTCTTTAATGATCCATATATTCCTGTAGCATATGAAGTAAAACAATTGATTAAAGAGAAAAATGGCTCTTGCATAGAAAAATATTGTAGTTAATTAATCAAAATAAAGCAGTAACAACTCATCAGATTTTCATTTTGAAATTCTGAAATGGAAATGATCATACATATATAAAAATATATTCATAAAACACATAAATACAGGCATTAATATCATTTTGAAAGTAATTTCTTGATTTAACTTTATAAACAGCACTATTATTTTGCATATTTTGAGAATTTTTTTAAACATCATACATTTCAACTTATCTTGTTGGTTGATTGACGATTACAATTACCTTAATCTGTTAAAATAATCTGTAATTTCACTTTTGAGTTTCAAAAAACCAAAAATGATCAGAAGCATTGCTTTATCTAAGAAAAAAACCCAATTATATCTAAATTTATATCATAACTAGAAATATTTTTATTAAATTTATATATATCAATCATTCTCCATTACCTGAAAGAAATTTCTATACCTAATTACGCAATAAACTTACGTCATAACTATAGAGAATAACTAAAAATACGTTCAGAGGTCTTCCTTTTCTCAATAAAGTATTCAAGATGCAATTGGCATAACCCATGGGGGAAGAAACTTAAAATAACTTCCAGATATACCTCCTCTATATGTAGATAAAATATTTATTTTTATTTTTCTTGCTTTCCTTGGCGATAAAGTGACATTATTTCTCTGCAAAAAAGTGTTTTCCAAGTGGAATCTAACGGCCAATTCGTATGTTAAGAAAGAGCCATCTACATTAAAATACACAGAAGGGGAGCAAAAAATTCGCATTTTTACTTCCCCTTGCTTCCTCCCCCTCCCAGTTAGATAACAACCGTGGCCATGCGACTCTGATAACGCAATTTGGAGGATGGCTATTATCGCGAAGAATATCAATAAAAAGAAAGAGATATACTCCTTATGTATATTTTTCTCAGCAAAAGTACTTCCTAAGAGGTTATAAAAATCGAATTAGAAATGAGATAGGAGTTTCACTGGTTCATTTATAACTACAAGATATAGTAGTTACGTGCATAAAATGTCTCAGTGGTTTATTTAAAATTATTTGGTGCTCCCCTCTGCGCCCTCCTTGTCAAAAAGTGGTTATACATAGTAAGGTATGGTAGTTAAATAACAGTTAAGTTCTTTTTGAGCAATTATTATAAAATATGATTAAAATATGTGCTATTGTCTTAAAGTTAAATAAACAAAAATTGTGAAATTATTATTTTCTATTGCAAAGAAAAAGTTTTATGCTTAAAATTCTGCCAGTACTCATATTCAAAAAAAAAAATTCCAAATTATCTTATTAACTTGATTTTGATGAAAACAAAGTCATGGTTGTTTCACAAGTTATTATTTTAAAACTTAAAAAAATAAAATGTTTGAAGTTTTTTAAGATTTGTATACATTATTTAGCTTTTAATATTTTTTTAGTTGTTTCAAGAAATTTAGGTAACCACAATTTGGGAGAAAAAAAGATAGTATGTAATTCATATCTGGTTTTTTGTTATAACTTGTTTCACAAGTTATTATTTTAAAACTTAAAAAAAAAAAAAAAAATTGTAGTTTTTTAAAATTTGTATACATTATTTAGCTTTTAATATTTTTTTAGTTGTTTCAAGAAATTTAGGTTACAACAATTTGGGAGAAAAAAAGATAATATGTAATTCATATCTGGTTTTTTTAAAAAAAAATTTAATAATAATTTTAGCAGTTCTTAGCTAAGGGGCCTGTTACGATTTATGCAAAAGTTTTTAATTTTATGGTTTTCCACTTTTTGGGGCTTCTCCCTATAAATATGTGATGTAAAACTGTTTTTGTGCTAAAAATACCACAAAAAGGTAACCACTGAATTTCTTAAGGAAAAAATTTAAAATTTATAAAGTAATTTTAAAATGCTACTCCTCTTCCAGTAATTGGCGTACACACATGAAATTTCTTTTTCATGTACATCAAACTATGGTATGGGTTTTGTGATAACGTGATGGGTGATCGTAATTTTTTTTTTATTTATGAAAGCTTATTGAAAATTCCTTAAAAAATGTGTAAATTTGAAACTAAATAATTTTTTAAAAAATGAGTATGGTTTTGATTCAAAAATGCACATCAATTTTAATTACACATATTATTAGCAACAGTTACAAAAATATTAAAACTTTTGGCAGAATAGAAAAAAAGCCTTAGCACTTTAAATGAAGACAAACGTGTTATTTTTTTGTTTCTTAGATAAATCAGTTCAATGTTTTTGTCGTTGGAATGCGAATAAAAACCAGCATAAAAGTTATTACAACTCTGAGTTTTTAAAACTTAGAACTTTCAAATTTTCTGAGGAAATATATAAAGAATAATTTAGGCTAAAAAATTATACTTGATTTTTTGATCAATTTTTGTCAATTGAATCGTATTGTATCCCTTTAAAATATCCCACAGAAAATATTTGAAGAGAATTTAGCTCCTTTCATTTATATGTTGCCCTTCCGCTCTTTTCTAACATTTAAAATAATTATGTTAGCTTATAACATGCCATGTGTGAGGTTTCTTGGACCAACATTTATCTTATAGATACAAATTATAATATTCTTCGTAACAAAGTCCCTACTATCGTAATCATAATACATATATATAACATATAAAAAAACTGGCAACATCGAATTCTTTCAAATGAATAAAATAAAGTCCAAGTAAAAAAAGAAATAGCCTTATTATTATTTTTTTAAAATTGCAAATGCGTTACGTCTAAGATTTTCTCAATGTAACGTACAAAAAAAAATTATTTAGTTTTTCTATTATATGAAAAAAAAAAGTTTCAATCCACTTTAGCCCCTGTGGGTTTTTGTCTAAAAAAATGAAATCCTAAAATTGGAAAATTATCTGGAAATTTTAACATATTTTTACTAAATTTGCTAATTTTGCTGTAATATATTTTCCCAGCTATTCTTTATATAGATATTATGTCTGATTTTAATTTATTCAATAATTAATTATTTCAAGTGGCGCACACAGAAGTTTTTCAAGAGGAGGGGGCACATATAAAATTTTTCCAGGGGAAGCCACATGCTAATACTCATTTTTTCGATTTTCAGGAGCAAAAAAAAAAAATAAAAAATAAATTATTGAGTACATAATTAGCACTAATAAAATAAATTATTAATAACAAATGCTTCATTAAATTTTACGTACTAAATACATAGGATTATAATCAATTGAAAAAAATCAATGGTGAGGGGGGAACCAGACCCGTGAACCCCCCACACCCCTCCTTCTGTGGCCACTGATTATCTCTGTACTATATTTATTCAATAATAATTTACCTGTGATATTTTGAATAAATTTTGGTTCTAAAGCTACGTGAGGATTGTAAGTGATGAACCCATGATAATTTAACACATTGTTCAAAAGATAGCAGTTGGAGTTTTGACTTAATATCCCAATCTCTTAACTTCTACACCACACCTGTAGAACACTTTGAGTCCCTATTAGGTTTAATATTTTTCATCCTCAACTTTTTCGTATTAACGCCCCCCTCCCCCTTCTCCCGAACGTATAGCGTAGGTCATGAACCTAGAGGCCTAACAACTCTACACTATCTTTTTTTTAATCTGTTATATATATATTTTTTAAACGCATAAAAACCATGTGAAACAAAATTGAGGTTCGTAATACAACAATGAGCTTTTCAGAAACCACTTATTTCGCATCCCCCTCTGTTAAATAATCAGATGCATTGGATGTAAAGAGCAGACACTAAATGTTTGTTCAATTTTTTTACATTAATGTCCCATTGAGCCGATTTACTATAAACAGCAGTATAACCCGATATCTGAATAACCTATCTCTGCAACAATACCATTTTCTATCGAACAATGGTAGGTGGATAAAAGCAGAGTAATATAAAATCCTATCACTTTTGTCAAGTGGACACGCTAGGCCGCGCATGCACGAAACATTGAAAAATGCATGAAAGATATGACAAATGATTTCCCACGGCTATCCACTGTCGCTTAAGTCACAAAATAGAAACATTTATCAAAATGAAAATGGTTACATGCTATACCAGTTATGATTTTGGTACTGACAAATCTTTTATTTGTATGTCGGTTATAAAATTAGGTGATGTGTTGCAACAGGTGCTCCCCAATCTTTCTATCCCAGCGGACCGGTCAACTTTTGATAATTTTACCACGGCTCGCGCTGGGGGAAGGGGGAGATAGTTGATTGTTTATATTTTAGATTGCTTTCATTAAGTAATTTTAATTTAATTATATTTAAACTTGCCTTCAGAGTACAGAGTTACACTAAAAAATTAATACAAAGTAATTTAACATGACATATAAAGTGATTTACATACTAAGTGGCACAAACCCGAGAGCTTTACACCATAGTAAATAAAATGGATATAATTCAGCAGCGCACACAAGAATTTTTCAAGGAAGGGGGGGGGGATCCAGGGTCGAAAGTCCACTATTCTCGTATCATGCTCTGATGCGCCGCCCAACATATTCTTTTGATTTTGTCGATTTTCGGGAACAAAAAACAGTAAAAAATTAATTATTGAATAAATGATTAGCATCAGTAGCACACACAAATTTTTCAAGGGGTCCTTGGTCGAAAGTCCCCCAACTCGTATCGTACCTCAAGACAATACCAATGGATTCTTCTGATTTTGTCGATTTTGTTAACAAAAAACAGTAAAAGATAAATTATTGAATTAATAATTAGCATTAAATAATAAAATAAATTATTAATTTCAAGTACTTAATTAAATTTTACGTTATATATACATAGGATTATCAACCATCGAAAAAAAACTCAAGTGCTTTGGGGGTGTTCGGGCCCCCAGGGCACCCCCCTTGTGTGCGCCACTGATTAGCATTAATTAATAAAATTAATTATTAATAACAAATACTTAATTAAATTTACGTACTATATACACAGGATTATAATCAATAGAAAAAAATTAAGATCTTTTTGGGGGAACCGGAACCGGACCCTTGTGTGCGCCACTGTATACATAGGATTATAATCAATCGAAAAAAAATCAAGGGTTTTGGGTGATGTCTGGACCCGATGGCCCTCCCCCTCATTGTGCGTGCCACTGATATATTTTAATGTTCCTTGTGCGGCCCTGTATTATTTGATCCATAGACCGGGGGTTGAAGACCACTGCTGTATGGAGTCTGTTTGGGAGATTTGTTCATTATATTTACTTCTACATATTCACGAACTTTCTAAATAGAAAGTTTTTTTTGTAATATAAATTTTAATTTATATTTTCATCAAAATTCTCTATTTTTAGAAAATAAGATGTGAAATAATTCTCTTGCAAATTCCAATAAAAATGTCGTAGTGATGTTCGCAGACTACTTTTTTGGGATGGGTCATATATTTAAAAACAAACTTTGAGACATAAACACCGAGACGTAATTTTCATGCTAAAAGAAAATATTTTGGTCTATTGAAGGGGTTTGAACCTCTGATCCTCCACCCTTGTGTACGTTACTGGTGTAAGTTATATTAACAATTAATGTACTATTAAGTAAAAAAAAGTTGAGAATTCTTGCATTACATATCTGTATGCAGCGGCGTACCGGAGAATATTAGGGCCCCACTGGCAAAGTCAGGTTTTGCTTTTAATATTTTATAAATTGTTAAAATGCGTTTTTGGCGTCAGTCAGTCAGGCTTTGGACCCTCTAGAATCCCCTGCCCCCTCCCCTGCGATGTGGGGGTGTACGTTACGCCATTGTCTTTATGTGTTATACCATCCTACGCATGCGTTTGAATATTTTTAAATGTTTTTATTTAAATAGTCATTACTTCACGTATTATAATTAAAATTTGTGTTGTATAATTGTTGCGCATAAAATAACTATCAGTCAACGCTTTTAACAGAATTGCATGCTGTGCGCTCCCAAACAAGAATGTTGAAACTGACTTTTAACTCGCTACTCCGCTTCGTAGCGCCATCTAGACATAGCTTGTAGCATTGCGTTGTATTTAAATGCGCAGGAAATTTTAAAGTAAGAATCAATGGCTATAAAATAGGGTTTTCTTTTGAATTCCAAAGTTGAAATTTTTTAATGTAGTGTGTATACCTTTCGACACTTTTTTATGCTAATTATTTTTAATTATTATTTATTTTCAAAATTAAGAAATAGTTTGATATTTGCATGAATCGTTGAATGTAATATATTTTTACAAGTAATAAAGTTATTTCATCTTAGGGTAGGGTAAGCACAATAATTCGTTTGTTCTTTTACATTAATTTATTTATATCATATTTTTTTAAAAACCACAGCAATGTATAGCTTACATTTTATTTAACTTTTTACTTTTAGTTTTGCTTTTTAGAATTAATATTTTTAGTATTAATATTAAATTACTATTAAAATAGGTTTTTGTTTTTTGAAGTTTAATTTTTAATTTGTTTTTATTTTTCAGTAGTAAAATTTTACCTTTTTTTTTTGCAAATTTTATGTGTTTGCCTTTTAGATTTTTCCTGAAAAATTTCATCTTTACTTTCAGTATTTTTGACACAACTGTTTATAAAATCGGGTTTTAACGCGTGCTATTTTTTTTTATAAATTAATGTAAAGTAGTACTGTGAAGATAATAGAGGTCATAACATTATATTCCTTCGTTATTTAAAAAATGCATGCATGAAAATTCTACATTCTTTTATTTCTAGAATAAATTTTGCTTTCAGATTTCATATTCGCATAAATTTAATCTTTTCTCCATTCATGAATAATTTTTTAAAAAAATAATTAATATGATGCGCAAGATGTCATTTTTAACACCACCCTTTCATAAGCTTCACTTGTATACAACGGAATCTTTGAACTCACTTTTTATCCACTTTAAAAGGTCAGATTAATTCTAAATTTTGCACACTTGTCCATTACCAATAACAATACAATAATTTAATAATTTTGTCCCATTGTCCTGATCAGGATCAACGATTTTCCATTTTTAAATCCCATCTCGCATTTGGCGACTAATTCCAGATATCGTTTCCAGATTTGGTGACAAAATGATTAAGTTATAAATTAATTCGATTAACTATAAAAGGGTGTCTTTTAGTTTTTTAAACTATAATTTATTTCTCATGTAATTAAAATTTGAATAATTCAAATAGCGTTTTATTTAAATTAAATAATGAAATGAATTATTTTGAGAGAGAAATTTATAAATGATTTAGTTCTTAACTTTAAAACATAAGGATATAAATGTTACCTAACACTTTATTGTAATTTAATACGCGTTATAATATTCCAACAATTAAAATTACGAAGTTTTTGAGATTAATCAAAGGAATTATTAACAGCGGCGTAATTAAGAATAAGGCTGTCGACACAGATTCACATACTAATTATCATTAGATGCCCTAAAATTTCATTTCGAATTTGTTCATGAAAATTTTTTCAAAATGTTTATATACCCCGAAACCGTATTTATAATTTTGATTTGAAGTAAATTATTTAACCAATAATACAAAACTGGATGAATTGTACTGTTTTATAGATTAGAATAATTTAAAATAAACAGAAAAAACTTGAGTATAATTTCTTTACTCATAACCATACTTAAAAAAAAGACTTTCGATACTTTTTAGTAAAAAGAAAAATTATTACTTTCAAAAGATAATCGCTTTGTTGCGCTGTTTTAAAATGAGCTCGATGAACGAAGTAGTCAATAATAAGCGGACATGTTCATTTTAAACACCGAAAAGCAAAGCATTAAAGAACATCAAAAAGCTTTTGACATCTAATGTTACCGTAAATATGTTGTGCTCACGCGATATCATCGTGAAACCATGATTTCTATTTGGTTTTATTTTCATTTAGGCTGTTTTGAAATTACTAAATTTTTGAAAAAAAAATGACTCCGTGGCGTGCATTATGTTTATGTTTACGTCTATTACACTATTTTGCTTTATTTTATTTTATTGATCTAAATAATGTAATGACTCTGATTGTAGAACTTAGAAAAGTATTTAAAACTGAACAGAATTTTCATTTATTGGGGAGGGTTTCATAATTGAAGAATGAATAAATTATAGTTTTGAAAACCAAAAAAACACCCTCTTATAGTTAATCGAACTAAATTGTAACTTAATCTTTTAGTCGCCAATTCTGAAAATGGGATTTGAAATTAGTTCCCAGATACGGGATTGGATTTGAAAATAGGAAATCGTTAAGCCTGATGATCTTGATCAGGACAATGGAACAAAATTATTAAATTATTGTATTGTCGTTGGTCCTGGATGAGTGAGCAAAGTTTCGAATTAATCTGACTTTTTAAAGTGGGTAAAAATTGATTTCAAAGATTCCGTTACATACAAATGAAGCTTATAAAAGGGTATTAAAATGGGTATATATAATGGTTATCGAAACATAAATTCGTTACAGAATAGATGAATTTAGAGTAATGACAAAGAAAAATTTGTGCAATTGTATTGCCTTATTAAGATATTAAACAAGAAATTAAAATTAAAAAAATTAATCTTTTTTTAAAAATACGTAATTTATTAACCAGTTTTAGAATTTTTTTTTGTTTGGAATATTCTAAATTAGTCAAAGACAAAGACATTTAAAGATTTAAAACCGGTTTTAGATGATAAAATAAGGATGCATTTTATTGAGGGAGAGGGGGGGGTATATATACTTTTTTGTACCTTTGATTTTATTTATCGGGTTTCTCTCTGAATATCGTAAATTTGAACAACTAGAAATGTATAATTTGATTGAGTTTTATAGGATTTTAATAATTATAATATAAAAAAATATCAGTATTCCATATTTAATTAATATCTCAATTTTCCTAATTCTTAAATGTGAGTAAATAATATTAAGAACTATTTGATAGTTTGCTTTTTTATTAGTGTTACTCTTCGAAACAAAATGAGAGCTATCGAAGATGGACTTAGTAATTTTGACGATGCCTACACCTAAGCCGATAAACCACTTTCTGAATTTCGATCCCATACCCTCAAGAGTATTTTGAGCCTTCAAAAATTTAAAGTACATCAATCTCTCTCTACATGGCTGGGTTTTAGTAGAACCAGGATTCGAACCCACAACTCAATTGAAACAGTGCCACCCACATGTTGAGAATTTATGCTAAATTTCTGGAATCTTGATATATTTTGGTAGGCAAAGCATTCTTTAAAACAATATCAATGATTTATCAACGTGTGTATTGTTGTTCACAAAAGTTAATTAAAAGACTCCCTTTTTTAAATTTGCGTTTAAATTAGAATTAAAAAATTAGTATTTATGAGCTACATCAATTTAAAAAAAAGTTCATATAGCGCAAAAAATGTAAAAATATCTTCCTTTTTTAAAAAGAATCAAAACAAAGAAAAATTAAATCAATTCTTTGATTATAAAACGAATGAAGAATTAATTATTTGAATTATAAAAAAAAAATTAAATTCCAAGAATACGCTCTTTTTCACTACTGCATCAAATTTGATTTTAACTTCATTCTCAGCCTGAAAAGACATGATTTCTTAAAATTTTTTTACACATTGTTCCAACACTGAATATTTCTCTTAAATATTTTTTTTAAATTCTTATATTACGTTTTGGATACTTTTTTTATGCCAGTGGTGAACACAAGAAGTAGGGGGTTCACAAATCTGGACCACCCCCATCACCCTTGATATTTTTTGTTTGATTATAATCCTATGTATATAGTATGCAAAATTTAATTTAGAATTTGTTGTTAAAAATTTATTTTATTTCTACTAATTATTTAATTTATTTTTTACTGTTTTTTGCTCCCCAAAATCGACAAAAGCAAAAGAATTGTATGGTGGCGTATTGTGGTATGGTACGAGGATGATGGACTTTCGACTCCCCCCCCCCTTCTTATTTGTCGTTACCATAAAATCCGGTGTACAATGCGCACCTATACATTTAAGATACATTTTTCAATTTTTAGGTATATTTGCTGTATAACATGCACCTTTTTTTTTTACTAAGACTTCTTTTTGTACGTGTGAAAGGATCTTATGTTTTGAAGTCATTTATTCGAGGGATTAGTATACTTCTTGAACTACAACCCTTTAAGTTCATTAGGTATGTCATTTCTTTTAAATAAAAAATATTTCATATATATATTTTTTAGATATATTTTAAAAATAAAATATATGTAGAAGTCTAATTTTTTTTAATGATCCTTTCTTTTTTTGTTTTTGAAGCTATAATTTTTTTTTTCAAACCCGGTACATTACGCGCACTTTGAGCACAAAAAATATAATCAAAACTTACAGGTGCTATGGGTTAATATTTCGATCTTATTTTTTGTGTTCAAAGTGCGCTTTATGCGCAGGATTTTACAGTATTTAAAAAAAAAATTATGCCTTTTATGTAATTTTAGCTTAAATACGTAATTCTAGCTTAATTGCAAGTAAAAAAATAATACAATTTTGTGGGAAATATTTCTTGATACTTATGGTTGCAGTTTTTAGTAATAAATTTAGCTGTATTTGATTACAAGTCCCTTACGTTTAAGAAGTGTATTTCAAACTATTGAGCTCAGGTTTTAGTGTTTTTGAAAATTTTATATAGATTAAATGTAATATATTCTAAGCATCAGTATAATGATAATTTCCGTTCTTAATTACTAAGCGCACAAATCAATATAACTTTTAAATTTAGGAAATGTAACTTTTTAAGCACCATTATCTCAAATACAAAAAAATGCTTATGTGTCGAAATAATGAAGAAAGTTACCATAAATTTAAAATCGTATGTATATTATTTTCTGTTTTAATAATTTTTTTATGTCAATCAACTTTAAAAAACTAACTACAAATATTTTCAATGTTAATTAGTAAAAAAATGATAAAAGCTATTTATAATTTTTCTCTAAAATCTGCAATATTCAAATTTTTGAAAACATTTACTGTATTTATAAGCAGAAAACTAAGAAAAATCGATTCATTGTTATTTTTAGAGTTAATATATTTTAAAGTAGATGCAATTCTACGTTTCTTCCTGATGACCAATAATGACATTTCTTTTCTCAGATAGTGAAAATGAAGAACGACAAGAGAAAAAATTAGCTGTAGTTGAAATTTTGCAAAAAGACATTTGATATTGATTGATGAAAAATACTGTAAGTAAGTATACAGGATATTTTCTATCAATTCTTCTTAAATTTAATTTAATTATAATTCTCATTACCATATAACAATAAACTTGAGCTTCCCTCCCCACACATCCCTCCTTTTTTCTTGAAAATTTGATTAAATCTGAATTATTTCTCGTAAAGGAAATTTTAAATCATAAGTTTTGGAACTCACCTCTGGTAAAAATGTTTTGAGGGCAAAGTTCGCCATTTATAAACACAAGTATTTTTTTCCAAATAAGCTTCACAAGTGGCAAGTTTATTTTCTCACAAATGCTCCTTTGATATATTCTGCCAGATGAATAAATTAAATGGAAAAAAATTAAGCAAAATGCAAAGTTTCAAAAGAAAAGGAAAACTGTCGAAAAAAGCATTTAAAGAAATACT
>BMAO01001478.1:0-20430 GCA_019973975.1 Trichonephila clavata | reverse complement strand
CAATCATGAGCTTCCATAAAATATTGCTTCAAAGTGTTTTGAAAAAAAAAGTGACAAAAGATGTCTAAGTTACTTTTAGAATTTTCAATAATCTTAAAAGAATTAACATATTCAGGGATGTCTTAAGGCATAGGCTAACTGGGCCCAGGCCTCGTCTCGTTCTCAGCCTTAATAAGATCACGATTCAAAAATTTAAACATTCAAATGATTTTTCCTGTTGTATTCTCGGAAAAAATTGGATATTTCGAAAGGTCTGTCAACTGGCTACGTGTGGCCGTTGATTATGTATAGGCCTCGGCCTACCACCATACACCATCATTACTCATTCAGTCAAAAGGCGGCAATCGGTCCAGCCAGTTTGTGCAACTGTAAGTCATGCACCTTAATTAGTTTTGGATTATTGTTTGTATGAGTATTTGACAACATAGTACTGTTTACTTTTAAGGGTCATAGGTGGGGTCTACGGCCTCAAGAAGTCTTAAGAGGGCCCTGAACATATGGTATCTACTCAAGATATTTTGAAGCAAAGATTACTCATGTCATTAATTTTGTTGTAATGTCCTATTAAGAAATACTGTGTTTTTATATGATGCAAAATGCTATTTTTAAATTTCTACACAAATAAAAATTGTAAATTTTAAATGTTCTTTCTTAGGTCCTATTAGTTTAGCCTTATACATGTCAGATTCGGAAGTTCAGCAATTTCTCAGCTATACACTTAGTTCAGAAATTTTAAGCAGCAGAAAGAATCTGGGTTACCATATTGTTTACAGAGATGGGGTAGGCTTACATGTGTAATATTTTATATTTAAAATATTTTATATGAAATAAAAATTCAGTGAATAAAATTCTTATTTTTAATGTATTTAATTTTATCAGCCATTTTATCCTGTGAACTTGTTACGAAAATGTTGCTTTGCAACAAGTGACAACGCCTTTGTGTTCCTGACTGATATTGATTTCCTTCCCATGTATGGGCTCTATGAGTACCTTAAGAAGTCAGTTTCTTCAATGGTTTTGGAATCCTCTACTAAGGTATGTTTTTCTTCCAAGTTTCAAAAAGTATAATCAGTGATTTATATTATAATAAAGCAAAACACACTGATTTTGTCCTGTTAAGTAATAAGAAAATTGCAATTGTCATTCTATGTTATATATAATTTATTACATATTCCAAATGAAATTAAATAAGCCAGAGCCATGCATCATTCTTCATCAACGTTAATTTCTAAAGTGCTCCAAAGACTTGTAGTATTTTTTTACAATCATTTTGTGTTTTGTTTAATTTCTTATAATCGCTTAGTTTTGTTATTATTATTTAACATAATAGCTCTATACAAGTATTTAGATTGAATTATTAATAATACTAAGATTTATCCATTTTTTTTTCATTCTTAAAATTTAACTTTGATGCTAATTTGCATACCTACAAATTTTATTTTTATGTTCATTTTACTGTCATATTTTAAACTACACATTCACTACTCTTTTTCAGGCTCTCATATCCCAGCTTTTGAAACACAGAGGTACCGTCTGACATTCCCAAAATCAAAAGCTGAACTTCTTTCCATGCTGGACATGGGAACACTTTTTACATTTAGGTATATATGTCACTTTTCTATAAATATTCTTTTTATAATGAATAAATACTGGTTTAACACATAATTCAAATCTGTAGGTATCATGTGTGGACCAGAGGCCATGCACCCACAAACTATGCCAAGTGGAGAACTGCCACAACGCCATATCGAGTTCAGTGGGAGTTGGATTTTGAGCCATACATTGTAGTCCGTAGAGATGTTCCTGAATACGATCGACGATTTGTGGGATTTGGCTGGAACAAAGTCTCACATATCATGGAATTGTATGCCCAAGGGTTAGTATATTCAGATGTCAGTTGCATACACTAAATATTTAATTTGTATTCAAAATATCAATTAGGGTTTATTTATAAACTTACAAAGGTTAAAGTAAAAATTGGGGATCAAAAATATCAGTTACAATTATGTTTCCTTTAAATTACTCAAAAAACTCAAATGAAATATCTTAGTATACAGTAATACCTTAACTTACACGATTTTAAAATCTCTTCAATTCGTATCAGTGTTACACAACTCGATTACTCACTCCCCTCTTCCTGTTCGGACGTATCGACATTTAGCCATACTGATTTATTTTAATTCTCCATAATATAATCAAGAATTGCTGGGATTGCTCATATAGAAGAACTTAAGTCTTTAGACCCAGCTCAATCAGATATTCGAAATTTGAAAAAGAAGGCCTCCGTTTTATTGTAAAAGGGTTACAATTTTAAAAATATATCCAACAAAAAGCGTATTTTTTCAACAAAACAAGAAATAAAAAAATTATTAGCATAATACATGGTAATTTATGGGTAAAAAAAAAAGAAATCTCGTTGAGCCAGCAGACTACTTTTCGTTAGATTTTATGAAACCTCCTACATCAAAATAACTTTGGTTTGCCATTTTGTATTTGTGTTAAAAAGAGTTAATTAAACAATTTATTTGCAAAATAATCCCCCGACTTACGTGGTTATCACTCAGTCTCACCTATTGCGTGGGGTATTACTGTATTAACACAAATATTTCAATTTTGTTCTCGGTTCGTGGCGCAGTAGCCTAGTGGTTCAGGCAAACAGGCTCACGGCTTGTATGTCATGAGTTCAAGCCCAGCACCCCTGAAGACCTGCCGTTTAGAGGAGCAATGCACATTAAATTCTGTCCGAAGCTGAAACATCATCCCGTTGGTGTGTTGGTGTGGTAGTTAGGAGAGAGGGGTGCCAGCTCAGGTGTCACTTCACCATGGTTCAAAATTACAAGGTCCATTCCCAAAAAGCCCTAGTGTCACTGAATTGTGTGACGTTAATATATTCACTCACTCACATTGGGTCTGTACACTTTACAAGCATTGATGTTTCTTGCATTGAAAAATTGAATGACCAACAATATCTTGTGCACAGTGGGATGTTTGATTGTTTTAGACATTTTAAATTCTCAACAAATAAGCACTGCAATAAGTCAGCAATCTGAAAATGTATTTCCTCACTAGCTAATAACTCAGTTAAAGCATGCACACACTTTCTGATATCAAATGCAGCAGTTTCCTCAGAAAAATAGAAAATAGGTCTTACTTTCTGGATTACCCACTATATTCCTCTGAGGTCTGTCAAAATGTTACTTTTTTTACTGGTGTTTTAAATTAAATGTTTGTTTTGTTATTCACTCTGAATTCCTTTAAAATTTAAATACACCAAAAACTTAATTCAGATTAATCATTATTTTAATTTACTTTTATCAACTCTGTTGTGAATAATGGGTTTAAGGAAAAGAGGGAATTCATAAGTAATGTTTTCAAGTACTTGGAAATATTCAGAACTTTATTGGATAACAATTTAAAGTTTTAGTAACTAACATATTTACGAACTTAGTGTCACTTCACTGTTCCAAATTAAATAAATTTTCATTGACTTTTAACCTGTTATATGTAATGCATGCAAAATCAAGACAGTTAATAGGATATGTGACATGTAAAACATATATATAATAGTATTTATTAATAAAGTAAATTTAAATTATCTCAACCAAATCATCTTTGTATTTAGTAATAAAAAATTTTCACTGTCATCAGGTATTATAAAATAAAATACATCTTGTGCTTTGATTTAAGTTTATTTTCTGTTTTGATTTTAGATATGAGTTTGTAGTGCTTCCAAATGCATTCATTGTACACATGCCTCATGCACCAAGTTTTGATATTGCAAAATTCAGATCAAGTTCGCAGTACAGAAAGTAAGTATTTATTGATGAAATTAAAGATTATATTTTATAATATAAGACATAGAAAATGTTATCACATTTATATTTACTATTTTCAGGTGTTTAAAGGTGTTGAAAACAGAGTTTGTTAGAGATATATCTCGTCGTTATGGAAAACAATTTTCCGCAGAAAAGAAGAAACTTTCCAGATAACATTTATTATTAAGTTTTTAGGAGATTATGTAATGCACAAAGGTCGGATATTTAATTCTGACATCATAAATTATAAACTGTGATCAGGTACGAAAACGAAATCTTTCATAGCACAAAGGACGATTGTTGAAAAGGAGAGCATATTTAATTTGGAAAAAAACACACGAAGAAAGTGTTTGTGCTATAAAATCATTTGCCCTATATAATCGTTACTATATTTTCAGAAAGTATTTGAAAAATGTTCGAAAATATTATTCGAACTGGCGCTCAAAATCTACTAGAAACAAAAAATATTTTATTACAAACTAATTTAGTTAAAGTCATTTTTACAGCTTCATTACATTGTGAAAGCAGATATATACTTGAGCATTTAATAATTTAACTAAATGTCTGTCCTGGAATTAGTTAAAATTAAAAAATCTATATACAGAAGTTTACCTGTGAGCTATAAGTTTGTAAAGTGATTCGTTACCATTGAAAATCCAAAAGTTTTAATTAAAAAGTCTTTACATGGAACTCTATAAAGTTCTTACATTTATATTGCATGAATCTGGAGAATAAGTTACCAAATCAAGTGTTCATGGTCATAAAGAGTTATTATCTGCAATTAAAAAGTATTTTGAGCCATGCAGAAAGAGACATCTCTTGAAATATTCGACAGAACAACTACGATATACTCATTCTTTATATGATCCATTGAGATTCATTTATATTATTTTAAATTGCTGCATGTTTTTTAATCCCAATAGAAGCTACATTTGATTTACTTCATAATGGGTATAAAAAGAGAATGCACAAACCTTGACTCAATATACAAAAGTATTTAAAATGTTTTCAGAAATTTAAGGACTAAATAAATCACAGAATAGAAACCTATAGTACGCTCTCTTTTTCATATGATACCTTTGTTTTGCACATCAACCAGTTACAAACCTGGTATTTATCAAAGACAATGCAATAAAGTCCAAGATTGCTGTTGTTGGATATTGTTGAATGCAACCTGAGAAATTTTTAGATGCTTCTGAGTAGCAATCTTAAAATGTATTTCAGTTCCATATTTTCTATTTATTTTTAACCACAAATATATTTTCCTCAAGTTGAGGAATAAATTTCTTAAATAAAATTAGTTTTCTGAAAAGAAAACTATATTAAACTTGATTATTTTTGTCTTGCTTTTATTTATACTTAATAAAACATCACAATAACATAATATACTTGCCAAACATCATTGCAATGATTTGATACATAATAGAAAAATCATATTTCATCTATGTTAAATAAAATCATGCTAGTCTAAATATATCCTTATAAATAAGAGACCTCTCTCTCTATAATGTATAAATATATCATTCTTATCATGGTATATAAATAACTTTTCACTTGGATACACATAGATATTTCCATTGGAAAACAACAAACCTATCTAATGATACATCATTATATAACTATCACACACTGAGTTGTCATTCATTTTATACATCACACATAAATACTTATGTATTAACTCCATGTCAACAATTTGTTAGTGAAGACAACCCATTTCACTGTTTAATGTGTAGTTTTATCAATTAGTGTCCTATTTGTTTCATTTTTTTTGTATTGAAGTAAACTTATATATGCAACATGTAATCAATATGAATTTCTTAGACTTGCCTGAAAATGAAATGGAGGTTGCCAGCTATATTCTTAGAAATATGACTTATTACTGGAAAATTGAGAATACAGTCTTTCACTTCCAGTGAGATTATATTTCAATGAGGAGTGAATTTATAGACAGTGACTATACGTTTTGAAAAAGTATTGGAAGCCACATAATAACAACATTGCAATTTATTTATTGCTGATGTAATTTATTACTTACCATTACATTCTACCAAAAGTAACTCAGAATTGTGGATAAAACAGTAATAGATTGGAGTAAATATCTCTAGAAGTTATGTATCCTTGAACTGGAAGTAAGAGAACACTGTGTGTGAAGATCCGAAAGCATGTTCCAATGAAAGACTTAAAAATAATGCTGCCAGAATACTTCCTCCCCAATGGATATTTAGATGAATTTGTTTTATGATCCCTGATCCTAGAGCTACCATATTAATGAATGAAATAAAAGAACATTTCAGAAAGATAGATCACTTTTGCCGCTGTTGGAATGGGTATATGGCAAAAGAACTGGAAGGATCAAATTATGCTCACAGCAAAATTAATCATAAATGTAACTTCACTGATCATGAAATAGGCACCCAAATAAAATATAAAATGCATCAGAGGAAGTGCAAAACAGAAAATTTAAGACAGATTGCCACTGCCTTGAAAAGTTTCATCTGGTTACAAAAAATAAAAAAAATATGCATTTGATATGAATCCTAATGACAATTGCTTAATTTTTTCCTATTCAAAGAAAAAATTTTGAGTTTCCCATAACATAGGGTTAATACATAAGTACTGTATTTCATACATTATCTCCTCATTTTCTTGTCAGGTTACATAAAAGATACAGATGTTTTTACATTGAAAGATATAATTACATTTTGAAAAAGGGATCATCTAAATCTAAAGTACTTTCTTTAACAGAACTGGAAAAAATCCGCTTAAAAGCCATCTGAGATGAAAGTATACCTGTAGTTGTAGTAGATTTTGCATTTTGATGTTGTTCAAGATTTACTTCAGAATCTGTTGAAGAAACACATTGATCAGCATTTTTAGAGTTTGTACTTTCTGATTTTAATTTTCCTTTGAATTTAAATTTTTCGAAAAAATTTCCCCATTTTGGCTTTTTTTCAAAACTGGTTTCTTTCTCAACTTCATTCTTTAATTCTTCAGTTTTCAATATATTTTGTTGGTCTGTTTGGGAAGTTGGAGCAATTAAATTTAGGATTGACTTTGAATCCAACACACTATTATTTACTTCTGAATGCTCTATGGCTGTATCAATGCAAACCGTATGTTCTGTATTTTCTTTTGCTTTTGCAGAGAAGATAGCATCTTTTATTTTAGATTGCTCTGAAGTTAAAATAAAACTTTCTAAATTCTGTTTACCTGAATCAATTAAAGGATTATTTCCCTTCTTATTTGTCTTTTTAAAAGAAAATTGCTTTAATGATTTTAGTGGTTTTGCTGAATCAATTCTCTTTGTTGATGATGAACAAGCGTTTTCTTTAAGAGCAGTATTTTTACTTAAGAATTCTACATTTGATGCTGCAAAATTAAGTTTTTTTGGTGGATTTTCTTGGTTAAAGTAGGAACTAGTCTGAGGATCTTCTTTAACATTTGCAGTCAAGCTTTCGTCATTGTGCTTTCGCTTGAATAAATTTCTAAATGAATTTGTTGATTTATTCGTCAATTGAAATAAATCATCAGAAAACATATTCCTTAAATCTGATAAAGTTGAAATTTCGTTTCCATTAGTATTTTTTTCATTTACAGTGGTTGCCATATTTTGTTCTTGGTAAATATTATTGTTCTGAATTCTAGTTGATTCATGGTTGAGTGAAGAATTCAAAATTTCTTTAAAATCATTTACATCATTAGAAGATTGTGATATAGTGAAGTTATTCACATTATTTGAAGTCTTAGTATTTTGATTTAACATAAATCTATCTAAAGAATGTGAAACATCGGAAAATTCTGAATGTTTATTGGTAGTATTGAAATCAGATGAAATATTTGAAGAATGTGATGATTGAGAGAAATCATTTTTGTCGTATAAATATGAATTTGACTTGCTTGATTTGCAAGTGAAAGAAGCTTCTGAAAGTAATTTTTTCAGGCATGAATCTTGATAAGAGAATCCATAATTTAATGAATCTGTTAGTAAATCATCAAGCTCTAAAAGTTCCAAAACAGTTTTAGCTGGAACAAAGAGAGAGAAAAAAAGATTATGGTACATTAATTTTTTAGACTAGATGTAATTATAGTAATTTAGATATCTTTATATATTATTTTTAATATTACCCCAATTATAAAAACTCAATGAACATCTCCACACACATGCTTTTTCTCACTATACACAGTGTATCAAAAAAGTTTTAAGACTGGGTGTGTAAAAATAAATGGAAACAAGAAATTAATTCCTGTTTTGTTTTTTTATTCAAAATAGGACCGGCTTTAATGCATTTGTTACATTGATTTATTAATGAATCAAATACCTGTCCTAATCCACTTGGTTGAATTGCCTACAAAGCATGCATTGAAGCTACTTGTATGATCAAAATATACTCAAAATAAAACCCTTTTAACTTTCGAGAATAAAGAGTAGTCACAGGGTTATAAATCAAGTGAATACAGTTGGTTGGCTAATAACACAAATACTATTTTTTGCCCAAAATCGACGAACAATAAGGGAGACGTGACTGAGTACATTGTTGTGTAACAAATACTAACTGCTTTCAGTCCGATATTCTGGACAAATGCGACGAATTCTGTTAATCAAATTCTTTAAAACAGCTAAGTAGTACTGACCAGTAATTGTTTGCCTAGTTGGAACAAATTCTTTGTGGATAAGCCCTTACCATCCAAGAATGCAATGAGCTTTGTTTTGATTTTGGATGGTAATTTCCTCGTTTTTCTGGCTTGTGGTTAATTTTGTGACTTTCATTCCGCCTTTTGTCGCTTTGTTTCAGGATCATATTAGAAACACTAGGCTTTATCACGTAACAATGGATTCCAAAAAGTTTGGATCGTCTTCAGCGACTGAGGCGACGAGCACTTCTCATTGCTTTTGGTTCAGGGGTTAAAGTGTGTGGAACAAATTTAGCACACACTTTGTTTTACTCAAAACTTCATGCAGGATGGTTTGAATCGTTTCTTTGTTGTTGTTTAAAAAGGCTTCCATCATTCTCGGTGATGAACAACAATAGTTTTCCACGAAATTTCGTACTTTCTCAATAAGTTTAATTTCTTAGATGAAATTTTGGTCTTTCACTATGCTGATCACCTTCTACCGTATCTCTTCCATCTAAAAAACGTTTGTGCCACCCAAAAACATTTGATCTACTTAAACAACAGTCATTGTAAACTTATTTCACGAGTTGGTAGGTTTCCGAAGCACTTTTACCAAGTTTTGCATTAAATTTAATTACAGATCTTTACTCTATCTTAAAAAATCAACCTGAAAAAAATTTCCTTTTGCAATGAACGTTCGTCTTCTCTCAGCTACTTAAATAAATGCACACAACTTGTTGACAATGTGTCAGAAGACACACACAATGTACATTTACACTCATGGCATCATTACAACCTGAGCACTGGGACAAGTCTCAAAACTTATTTAACGCACTGTGTATATCATATACATAAAGATAAAATTCACTTTGCACTTGTGTAGAGTGCTATTTACTTTATTTTATAACTTTGCATCAAATGAATTGCTTCATGAGATGCAAATATTTATAAAGTGCTATCTCAGCACATACATTATTAAGCTGTTTCAGCTCCTTGAACATACAGAAAAAATTTGTCTGGTATTACAAAGGAAGAAATTTCTGTTCAGATTGTTTATTCTTTCTAAAAAGTATAGTTAATTCACAAGACTAAAACAGAACATCTAAGTGAACTGTATAAACTCTACTTTTCATACAATATAATGAAGTTATACTCAAAAAGCGTGTAATTAACACTACATCCCAAGTGATTCTTCCCCTTTTTAAGCTGTTCTCATCTCCTTATGGGTCAGTGACCTCACACTTAAACTCACCTTAATTCTAAAATATATAAATACAAAAGCAATTAGATAAAGCAAATGAAAATTCTTGAACAACTGCTACTTAATTTCTTATTTATGAATATTCACATAAGCAATATAACATCATCCAACATGAGAAATGCATATGTCACAAACTGCATATTGCCCCCTCCCCTTTTGGGATGCAGTAATTAGCTCTATAATTCCTTTTCATTACATTCTCTGTTACTTTAAAAGTACATTTGTTTTAGTTAGACATCATAGAAATAATCTAGGAAAACAAATTGTTTGGCAGTATGAAGTGTAGGAAAAATAAAACATATCCAAAGCACAATCTTAGTCGAATTCTAAAAAGTTCTTTGGCAACGGAAGGAAAAAAGCTAATTGCATAATGAAACCACACAGACGAATCAGCTAGAAACCAATACTAGACTAAATGCAAATATACTTGGAAATAGAAGAAATTACTTGAAATTTTAAAAAACTTGCTGGATACAAGTACTATGGTTTTGTCCACTTATTCTCCCATAGTTGTGAATATAAGACAAGAAACGAGCTGTAGGAAAAAATATAGTTGACAATGGCAGAAATTTTGCGAAAATGAGTAAAAATGAATAATTTTGATATAAAGCATGAATCAAGAGCTGAAAAACAAATTTTATGTGAGAAGCATAAAAATTTGCAGTCATGAAACAGCATTTTGAATTTTAAACTGGTACATTAAAGTTTATAACTCATTGGTCTTCAAACCAATTAAATTCTTTTGATTGACTAAATTTTGCATTCTATCATTTCATTCATTTGAACCTGTGTTTCTATTTAAGAATAAATTTTTAAGTATGAGAGATGTTTGAAGGGCGTTTTTGTTTCAATCCAGCATTATACTTACGTTTAAAAAATACATAAAAATTTGCATTACCTGAAACACTACATTTTCTGTAAGCATGTAAAGTTGGGAAAAAAATTTAATGTACATACAAATTTGGTATTAACTTAAATGTTAATAAATAATAATGAAAAAGTATACTTATAACCAGCAAATGACATAAAATTCATTAAAACAAAGCATATTATATCAAACCTAAAATATATGAATGTTCATTTTCCTGTACATTTATTTTCAGTATTAATATTAATAACTTAATTTTAAATATCAGATTTCCCAACAAAAATGAGTTATTTGGTCAGTGTTTTAAGCTATGTAAATTCATTTTACCTTTCATATTATATTCGGATATGGGATCTTCAGGGAAAGATGTGTGAAGAGTAGTTAGTCCATCTAATACAGCCGATCCAGACATTGAGGATTCCATCAAAATAATAGCAATAACGGCATCAATTATTAACACCTCGTCACGAAACATGAGCCTAGCATGACCTAAAATATTCTCATAAATAGGAAGAAGCATTATACTTCAATTTTATCATAAATAGAATTTTTTTTCTTTGTTTACTGTAAAATTGCATCAAATTAAGAATGATTTAATGGTTCTATATTCCTTTTATGGATAGATTACAAATTTAAAATATAAATTGGAAATGTGTAACTGCAGAATTAAATTCTACTTTCACATATGGTAGTATTCTACTCAAATTTACTTTATAAATAAGCCTAAAAGACAATTCATTTTTATAATAAAAAGTTACTTTAAAATTAGAATTCTTTTTATACATATAACTACGAAAAAAATCCGAATACAATTTTAATAAAATACTGAATGTATATGCAAAGTAATTTGTAAAGGAATGCACATACTTAACTAAATAAATCAATTGATTCTTATTACCTTCTGCCAATCTTATAAGGCTCTGCAAGAGTCTTGGTGTGGTTCGAGCAAAATTTCGTCCTTCTAACCCTCGCTGTCTTCTATAGTATGTTTGTAAAACTCTGGGGGAAAAAATAAAACTCTTAGAGTTGCAATATTTACACTTACAAACTTTCATGCAAAATACAGAAATACAAAAAACTAAAATATAATTATTTATGCTATTAAAAAAAAGAAAACAATATGTTACTTTGAATTCTGAACTAAAATCTACTTACTTCTCACAAGATGGATTCATTTTAGGATTGATATATCTAATCATATTGAAATAGCTTCTCATTTTTGAAAGAGACCAAAATGATTTTTTGGGATTTTGATCTAAAAAGGGAAAAGAAAGAAAAATTTAATTTAGTATCAATATCTAGATCTTTAAAAAAGTTTTAAAAGTAAAATTATACATTAATATAATTTACAAGTTGCAAGAGAACAAATTTCTAAAAACACACAAGACACAATTTAAAAGATATAAAAGTAATTGTTGAGTTAATTATACTGTTTGAGATTCGATTTCACTGCAAGCCTCTTAATTTTAAAGTACATAATATTCAAAATAAATTACAAAAGAAAAATGCATGTGTACATTATAAATTATATTCCTTAAAATTACTTTCTTTAACTTTTAAACTTCAGATTATACATGATTGCAGTAATTTATTACTTTGTTGTCTTTAAAAGTTTGAAATAAGAATTTAATTACCTACAAAACTTTGTCCTTCTAAAATATATCCAGAAACCATTTTATCCCATTTTTCATCATAAGTGTCCAGCAATACTAAAATTATATCAAAACGGCTAAGAAGTGGACTAGCAAGAGCAGTATTTTCTGACAGACTCTACAAAAATGTAAAAAATAATAAAGGCACAATCATAAATATTATGAAGTTGACACATCAACCAAATATAATTTTATAATATATATATACACAATTCACATGTCAAGTAACAGATCAATAGGATTTTAGTCAATATAATACAATTTTTATAAGTACAGTCGAACCTCTATATTGCGAATTTTTCTGTATAGCAAAACTTTTTCCTGGAACCAAGAATATATTTCACGATTTTCTTCGTAAAATAACCTACCAATAGCAAAGTGCATTTTCTATATAACGAACTTTTTCTCTTGTGATTCAATTTTTTTCTCCCTATTTTTAAAGTATTTCTAGACATATCAAGTTATTCGCTCTTTTAACACATTTTATGGTGGTCATAAACCTTGAACTTAGGTGCCTAACTCACTGAGAGCAATAGAATTCTGGTGGTTTCATCCAAGTAGTGCAACCTTTAACCCCTATTGCCTCGTTCATTAGAAACATCTATATCCCCTTTCACCCTCCATGGAGTTGTCTCATTGTTTTGAATTGGATACAAACAATGCGAGATAAAAATATTCTGGTCTCTAGACCTTTCATTATAGAGAAAGCTCTTCAATTTGCGAAGACATTGGGATATGACCAATTTCTAGGTAACAATGGATAGCTAGAAAAATTTAAGAGAAGACATGGAATTGTAGCAAAAGTATTATCTGGGGAAAGTTAAGATGTTGATGATAATGATATTAAAAATTAGATAACAGAGACACTAAGTAAAATTTTAAGACTATAAGCCAGAAAACGTCTTTAATGCAAATGAGACTGCTTTATTTCTTCAATGTTTGCCTCAAAAAACATTAACATTTAAAAACAAAGAATGCTTTGGAGGAAAATATAGCAACACAAGAATAACTGCTACATTAGGAGCAAATATGAGTGGACATCAGAAATTAAAACTAGTTATAAGAAGAAGCAAAACTCCAAGATGTCTCAAAGGCACAAAATCTGACGCTGATCATCATTGGAAAACTGGAACGCGAAGCGTTCCTCCATCCCATACTGAATGTGTTGGGCTCTTGATGTTGAGGGGCCTTCATTGAGACTGGGCGTCCTGATTGGTTGGCATGGATGGAGAAAGTGGGAGTGGCAAAGCTGGCTGGTTTCGGCAGTATTGGAAAAATTTTCTATGGTCATGCAAGCAGACGAGTAACTCGCCTGCCATCGGTTGTTAGGGATCGGTGAGTAAGCACTCTATTCGCTGTCCTGGTGTCAAGGAGATATTTGAAAAATAATTGAGAATTATGAGAAGTTGGTTGCCTGTGTGGTTCGCAGAAAATTAAAGTTAAAGGGAATGAAAAATGGAATTAAAAAATTTAGTTTCGAGGGGGTCATTCGCCATATGGGAATGACACAAAAATAAAGTTAAGGGGGATTGTATGAGCCCAGTAGTATTCTTTTGGGCCTCTTTCTATTGACATTAGGATCGTAATTTTCGAGATTTAAGATATTTGGATTATTGGCGTTAGACAGATAGTCGAAAAATTTAATGGCTAATTTTTTAATGTGAGCTTTAAAAGTAGGAATTTTGAGAACTTTGTAGATTTCTTTATTTTTAGTATATCTGCAAGCTTTGGTGATATTTCTGATGAGGGAGTTTTGAGCACAATCTAGAAGTTTAATGTTAGAATCAGCTGCATAGCCCCACACAAGACAACCATAAGTTAAGAAGGCACAAAATCTTTGGGAGTTGATTATGACTTTAACAAAAAAAAGCTTGGATGATGTCAGAAATTTGTAAAAATTGGATTCAAAGGTTGAACAAACATATGTTCAAAGATGCACAAAATTGCTCTCCCCTTTAGATAATTCCCCCACCCATCCAAAGAAAATCAACCAAAAATTGAAAAATTTTGCAATTTTTTACTTGCCACCATACACTCCATCAAAACTGCAGCCAATAGATCAAGGGGTGATAAAAAATTGTAAAGTACACTATCCCAAAAGGATACTGCGAAAAGTTATTACTGCTCTTGAAAACAATCAATTCATGCCAAATATCAACTTACGGGAAAATATTTCAGAAATTTCGAAAGCGAGGAACTCTGATGTCACAGATTGTACCATTCATAACAGTTTTGCCAAAGCTGGATTCTTTGTCAGCAGTGAGAGTTCAGCAAGTATGGAGGACAAAGACAATATTATTCCCTTGAAAGAAATGAAAAAAATAAGGATACAGCTAAAGGAAAAACAAGAAATTATGGATGATGAGCTGCTTGATGGTTTTCTTTCCCTTGATTCTGAAGCTGAAATCTCTGATTCATTAACTGAATTGGAAATTTTGAGAAGCGTGAAAAATAAAAACAATACAGTAATGGACAAAGATGAAAACGATATGATAATGCAGAAATCAAAAAACCTTAGTATGATGAAATAATAAATTCATTTAAAACAATTTAATGTGAGTTACAGTGTGAAGAAAATACACCTGAAGGAATTTTTGATGCATTGCAAAGATGTGAGGTGTATTATGAAACAAAGCCTTTTTTCAAACCAAAAAAACTCAAACTTGACTTTGAAGTTGATAATTATCAGCTGGGCATATGGATTGTGGAGCAATCCCCAGTAAAAACTCAAATAAAATCAATAGATTTTATGAGTAATTAAATTTAAGGATGCATGTGCTAATATATATTTAGAATTTCTAGTTAGAAAATAATGTATGTTTAAAATTACTTGTATGCTGTAAATTAGAAAATGTCCTTAAAATTCATTGATTTTAATGTAAAATTATTTTCTAAATGTCGAAAATACAGTATATTCCTTGATATTCTTTTTGTTTTTTTTCCTTGCAATTTTTCTTCCTTTCATTCTTTTTTGATGAGTAAGATATATAAAATAAATAGATATTAATTTACAAAAATGTGTAAATAATTACTTTTTTTAATATATAGTGTTTATGAATTTATAAAATTTGTCTTATGTAGTTTATAAAGTAATATTGAAAGATGAACCTTTATCTAACAAATTTTCCATATAACGAACTTTTTTCAGAATTTAGCAACTTCGTTATATAGAGGTCCGACTGTATATATCTAAAGTACTAATTTACTAAGATCTGAATTTATAATTCTGAAAAGATGGTAAAATTAATTCTGATTATAGTTTTGTTCTCTATACATAAATAAAAATACATAACAGTGAGTATAAGCATTTACCTACTACAAATTGCGGTAAAAAGGTTAGTTGTAATTTTAAAGCTCTATTTTCCTTTATTTATAAATAAATATGTGTTTATCAGTTATTAACCTTTGAATTCATTAAAGTGAAACATAGAATTATGTACTAAATTTTCAGTTTTTTTACCATTTATTAAGTGAGCTTTATGTTTGATTTTAACTACTCAATGTTCAATTTAAATAATAAATACTTTTAATGAAAACATAAAAACGGAAAACTAAAATAAAGTTGTTGGTATTTAATAAAGATATTAAAATTGAAATCAAGTAAAATAAATACATACATTAAAAAGATTCATGAAAATTTATGCACTTCAATATTTAACTTTATGTTTATCACTAAAATTTTAAAAAACTAATTACCAAATTTTCATCATATTTGCCTTTAGGGTTCGTTGCAGCAAGAATGGAACATTTTGTACTCAAACTGCAAACAAGTCCAGCCTGAAAAGAAGGAATAAAAACGATAAAAAAAAATTAAAAACATTTTGAAAAGCTATATTTATTGCAATTACACTGAACTTACTTTTGCTACACTTATAGTTTGCTGTTCCATAGCTTCATGAATACAAGTCTTATCTTGCTCCTTTATGCAACTAAATTCATCAATACAACAAAGTCCCCCATCTGCTAAAACAAGAGCACCAGCTTCCAACTGCCATTTTCCACTTTCCTAATTAAACAGAATTTTCTTAAATACAATATTTTTTTCCTTCAATTTGCCATAAGTACAAAAAAGAATCCATTAAGTAAACTTATATTAAGAATATTTTTTTAATTCGTAACAGGTTTAAAGAAAGCTTTTCATATAATTTTACATTAATTTATTTTTAAAAATAAATATGCTACTTATCCCACTTCTTAAAATGTTTGCCTTTCTGCATTGCAGAAAAATGTGATATAATTCATTGTTGATAAGAAAACATACTACCGATTTTTTTTTAAAAAAAGTTATACATACATATTGAAAAAGCTATACATTTAAAGACATTTTAAAAAATTCATTACTTTAAAGTGATTTGAAAATGACAATTATTAATAGCCAGTTCTTTAAGGTCAAATTTCTCTGTATATTACTACAGATTATTTCACACAATATTCCAAAAACATTAAAAAATTCATTACCTTAACAGCAGAAACAGTTAATCCAGCATTTGTTGTTCCAATGCCGGAAGTCAATACAGTCCGCATACAAATTTTAGAAGCAAATTTTAAAAACTGAGATTTTCCAGTACCTTAAAAAATATAATCGGTATAAAAAGTTAATTAAAAACCATAAAATCTATTGAATGATTAACATAATTAATAGAACAATACCGAATAACTTCTCAAGATCAGATATTTCAATAAAGTAATTATTTTAACTAATATTCTAAATATAAAAAATTTAAATAGAACTTTTAAATTCTTAAAATAAAATGGAATCTTATTTTATTTTAAACAAAAATAATTATAACCTTTAAAACTTTATCAAAGACTCTATAAGTAGCATTCATATAAACTTATTAAAATATTCAGTAGAAATAAACATCAAAAGAAATATCTTTTAGATTGACACCTTCTTACAAAAGTGTAAGATGAAAAGACTTATTTATTGCTTTTTAGCAAATGAATAAAATGTTTTCTTTTTTTTTTTTCAAAAACAAAAGCACTCTATGTCAATATATAGTTTGCAGTAAAATGTAACAAATTACAAGTAAAAAGATTCTTTAAAAAATTAAAACAACATCATAACAAAAAACTCCTAAAATCCCTTTTACAAAATTATAAGAAAGATACTTGTTCATTGATATGGCAAGCTCGAATATTAAAATGTGAATCTGGGATTGATAACATCCTCAAATTATAAAAGTAATAATATAATAATAATTGTTATTCATATTATTATTAATATTATTATTATAATTATACATAAAACTAAAATAATAGTAAAAATTAGTAATAGTAAATAATAAAATGAACAATAAAAGTTAGTTATTTTTTTATTGATTATTTATTCATAACTATTATTTTTCAACTATGAGCTTCTTATATCTCCATCAGTGTATTTCATTTTTAGAATTTATGGGGTTTTATTCAATGTCACCAATATGGTTACAATAGTGCATAAGCCCAGTTTTTTCTGCATAAAAAATTTATTGAATTCTGTAATCAAAAATTACCTGGATCACCAACAAGTAGTAAATGCAAGTCACCTCTAATTCTAGAATTTTCATCTTTTTTCTGCAAAAAAAAAAAAAAAAACTTATTGCATACCTAAAACAATGAATAAAACAATTATTATCTCTATTCTTCATCTCTCTTTTGAATTTTCCTGCATCATACACATGGCAATGTGTGCTGAGAATAAATTGTGTATAGTTTTTTTATCATTTATGTACATACCTAATATCATTAAAATCTTTATTAAAACAAAAGTGAAAATTCAATTTTAAGCATCGGAGAATGTCTAAGTTAAATGCTATTATTTTAATAATAGACACCATTACAGTTCTAATGTAGTTATAACTATGTCCAATTACTTAACCTCCAGTGCTATAAATCTGCAGCAACATGTAATAATAACGTGCATAGCATATCATTATACAGTGAAAGAGTTAAATTATTCTTAAGAGAGGGTTGTAAAATATAGTTGAAATAATAATATTTTAATTTATAGTAATTTTCACACATTTTTAAAAATCATTCAATTTACCTCAACACCACCAGCTAATATCAAAGCAACTGCTAACTTTACAATATATAGACCAAATACTTGGGGGCATATGGAAGACAAAATGAAATCTCTTCCTTTTAAAGGATCAGATTGATTTTCTAGCCAAAATTTTCCAAATTCATGCGCCTATAGGGGAGAAAAGGAAAATTAGCATATTTAATCTAAAATCAAAATTTTAAATGCATAAAAACATATTTAAATTACAAAAAATAAACAATTTTTTAAAATTAAAATACATATCATTAATAATTTATCATAATGTTATGATTAAAACTGACAGCAATTCTTTCAATTTCAGATTGGTCACAGAAGAAAAACATTCAAGGAATAAAACTAATTATTAGATTTGTTGATATTTTTAAAATCATCATCATAAAAAAAATTAGAAGGTGGTGACATCAATCATTTTCAGCAATATTGCAATTTTTTTTGATGGTTAACTTTAGCTTGATTTTATAATTATTATCCCCCCCCCTCCTTCCATTCTAACAGAACCCAGTTTTCAGTAGCATTAACATTGGGGGGGGGGGAGTGCGGCTTAGATTCAAGTAAATACAGTAATTAAAAATACAATTAAAAAAAATGACCAAACAAAAATAAAAAGTTAAAAGAACTTATTCTCATTCACAAAAAGGATTTAAATAATTTTAGACTTTGCATTATACTAATTTTCAACATAAATTTTGAGCTTTTTAACAAAATTTGAAAAATTAACAATATTTAATACTTTATTTCTTATAATCTTAATTCATAATAAGTACAATAAAGATTTAAGAACAGTAAAAAAAAAACTTACTAAACTCTCAGATACTACCCAGATATGTTTTTATTTTTCACTTCAACATTATGAGCATACAGCACTAAATCAATATTTATAAAGTTTCCCCGACTTAATGGCTTCCATCTTTGAATTAATATACCACTGAAATACATCAAAAACATTCATTCATATTTTATCTTAAAGAAAAAACATGAAATAAATGAAATGCTAAGTACCTGATATTCACATCATTACCAGGATGACATGAATCAACTAGATCGTCTTCAAGAATAACCCACATTGACCTGGGTACTGAACCAACAGTTAAGGTGTTAAATTGTTGTTGTATCTTAATTTCACAGTAATCTTTACAATATTGTGGAACAACATCTAAAAAATATGTTCAATCACTGCAGTAATCAGAAATACAAAACAGAAAAAAAATATTGTTTAATGTACAAAGCATATTTAACAAATAATGTATATAATAAGGCAGTGCTATCAAATAATTTTTGCCTCACTAAGTTACTAATACATTACCAAATTTTTTGAATGAGTGAAAATATCTGGTTATCTTTGCAATCCAAGGGTATTGTTATGTTCACAAATAAGAAGCATTTTATAAAAAAATAATAACTCTCATATGAAGAAAACAAACCCTAAATGGCTGATATTAATACGTTCTTTGTAAATAATGGTTACTGTTTACTTAAATATACCCTTTGTCTTTTGGTTTATTGAGTCTTTTGCCTCATATGCACTCTGATATAAAGAGATGATGCTGTGCAATATTTACTGCTTCTTATTTCTCCATTTAAACAAAATCCAAAACCATTCAATAAATAATGTTGATGCCATTATCTGGTTTAATAAAATTATGCTTCTCCATTGTATTTGTAATTATAATAATTGTAAAAAAATTATACACTTTCGATCAAGTAAACAACTTTTCAGGTTACAGCTGACATATGATCCTTTGATTCGTTTTAGATCTCTAATCACACAACTGTCACTGCAATTTTGCCCAGATCATTAATATTTTTTTTTTTTACTACATAACCAGTTCGTCCAAAAATCTTCATTGCAGGAGAATTAATACAACACTATTTGTATATCTAATGGCTAAATTCAAATGATGTCACAATCACATGATAACCATAGTCAAGTGTTTTCCCACCTAAAACACAACAATCTCCAGAGTTTAACTACTTATCTATCTATAGTAGAACATGTTTATTCAAATGTTTATTATCAGAGCGTCAAATATCGAACTGAAGTCCGGATATGTTTCGAACAGTGCAATGCTCAAAAGTTGTTTCGTGTGAAACCAAAAGTGACAGGAAACCCCAAGGTGAGGGATATTTGGGAATTTCAGTTGTATGATTTGGTAAACATCTGTGCAGAATATTAG